>PVIR01014550.1:0-39803 GCA_004026965.1 Petromus typicus | reverse complement strand
AAACATATGGTCTCTTTCCCAGTGGCACTTTTACATGCATCTAAGTCAGAGTAACTATCCTTTCAACTACCCAAACAATAAAAAATACATAACTTTGAAGATTAACACCGTGAAATACACATGGACATTGTCCAGCATGCTTGTAGATATTTTGCTTTCCAAGTCTAATCTTTGATATTTAATTTTTGCATTTTTCTATTAGCTTATCTATAAGTTTATAATAGCAATTAAAAATAAATTGATCATATTGACGAAGCTAAACTTGTATTGCAGATTGAAATAAAATAATTTAGACTATATTTACAAAGATTATGCCCCTGTCCACGTCAATGCTTTATAAAACATCACGTGGTGATATTTTGAGATCATTTTGTTGACTGAATAGAAACCAACCATGTGCTTCTGGGATTTGAGTGTGAAGATTTCCCTTTAATCTGCCAGGAGGAGGACCTGGAGTTCTGCACTTCCAACATCAGGAGATGCTTACAGTGTTTTGAGTAGCAAAGCTTTGCAGAACTAGAATCTTTTGTTAAATCTTTTCCACTTTCTTTTCCTTTCAGATCTGATTCTTTTATAATGTTAACTTGTAGGAGAGCTAAGGGTTCCAGGTTTTTTTATCTTGGTGTATAAAAGGAATTGCACGTATTTATAAGAATGTATGCACCCTCCTGTTTTCTGTCTTTGGTAGTAATAGGGATTCTTTGGAATCAAGCTCTCAACAAATTTTACTACATTTACAAAATACACTACAAAAAGTCTAAATAATAATAATAATAATAATAATAATAATAATAAAGACAGATTTAAAACATATCTCCAGACCTGAGCAACAGTAATGTTTTTGGCAACATGTAGAGGAAGAGGAAATTGTAATGAGTTTCTTTTAGCAAAAAGCAACCATAAACTATATTTCATACCATTGCTAGAACAACAGAATCAACGTTCTCCATATGGGCCAGCAAAAGAGGTACCATTAAAATGCTATTGGAAACCAAATACTGAGAAGATCCTTTACAGTGCAGACTCTGCTAAAACAATACACATGGAAACAATTCTCTGGGTTTTTCATTTCTAGTTTTATATCCATTCTAAGGAAGAACAGGAAAATCGGAGACAATGCAGCTGAGCTCATTTTTTACAATGCTGATTCATTCAGAAAGGTTAAAGCCAGAGTAGGTTTGCCTTGGTGAATAAAAAAAAAAAAAAAAAACAACTAGGGGCCTTTGTGGTTCTTTTGCTTAAGAGAGGCAGGCAAAAAGCCAGGACTTCCAGCTTCTTTCTCTCCTTCCCACACAAGCTTTTAGTATAGTCTTAAGGAGATATCAAAGTAACTGAATTCATCCTGTCAACATCTGATACTTTATCAACAAACTGCAAATAGTTAATGAGGAGAAAATTTCACAGAGGAAAGACAGTAGAATATACATACAATCAATATACATTGATTTCATACTAAGATGGAATTTCTTTTGGTTGTGTGGAACTAAAATTAACATTTATATTTGATAGCAACAAAAGCAGTTTTATTTTTTATTTTCTGTTTTGTTTTTGGAAAGGTTAAATGTTTAGCCCCTTCTGTGACAGACGTACTAACTTTTGTTACTTTGTTAAAAATAACAATAATAATAATTATTAAATGAGGACAATAAGATTCAGTTATAGACAATTGTTGCCTTCTTCCCAACCTGTCTCAAACATGTATATCTTAAGAGAGAGGGAAAAGATGATACATGATTTAGTATATTCATTAATGTGAGTCAAAAGCAGGTTAGCTACAGCTAACTATCCAAAAATATTTTTAAAATCCTACTCCAGTTGATAATATCACTAAATAACTGATTGGTTTAATACTTAGAAATAAATTTATTCAAGGAATGTAAGAGTTACACATTGAAAACTTCAAAGTATTGACAAAGATATTAAAAGAATACAAAGAACTGAAAGATAGCCCTTCCTCATGGATGTGAAGAATTAAGATTGTTAAATTGCCCGTAACATAAAAATCTACAGGTTCAATGCAAATTTTTCAAAATCCCAATGTAATTTGTTACATAAATAGAAAAACAATGAGAAAATTCATATGGAACCAGAAAATACCTTGAATAAAAAAATCTTCACTAAGAAGAACAAACTTAAATATATCATACTACCAAATTTCAAAATACACTACAAAGTTATAATACTTGAAATAATATGGTGGGCACCCCTGTGATCCCAACTACTTAGGAGGCTGAGGCAGAAAGATTAGAAGCTCAAGGCTATTGAACAAGTTCAAGGGCAACTGAGTGAGAACTTGTCTAAAAGTAAAAAAAAACAAAAAAGAGATATAACAGAGTGGTGAAGCACCCCTTGCTTATGTCCCAGTACTGCTAAAAATAAATAAATAAACGAACATAAAAATAAGGAAATAAGAAAAGGACTGAACAGAGGGGAAGGGAAAGCGAAGAGCAGGGAGGGGAGGGAGAAAGCAGGATGATGCCATAAAAACAGAGAAATTCTCAGTTAGTTGCCCCAGCTGGCCTTGAACTTATGATAGAGTTCTGGGTTTTCTACTCTATTTCTTTTGTGAAACAAAGATAAGACACAACTTATGGGATGGGAGAAAATATTTACAAAGCATATGCCTGATAAGAAGTTAATATCCAAAGTATAATATATAAGAAACACAAATATTTCAAGTATAAGTAATCCAAATGACCAAAGAAAGAAGCTACAGAATTTTCACAAAAGATATACACCAATGGCCAACAAACAAAATGATTAAATTACCAATTACTAAAGCACTATGAATTAAAACCACAAGTAGGCAGCGCTATACAGTTATTAGAATAGTTAGAATCAAAAATACAAAAAATAATTCATGCTGATAAAGATGTTGAAAAATGAGAATCGTTGTATACTTCTGGCAGGAATGAAAACGGCTAAAGCCACAACAAGAAATAGTAGAGAAGCTCCTCACAAAATCAAAAGCAGGGCTGGGTGTGGTGGCTGGTGCCGCATGCCTGTTATCCCAGCACTCAAAAGGCTGAGGCAGAAGGCTCCTTAACAAATTCAAAGCCAGCTTCGGCTATATAGTGAGTTCAAGGCCAACCTGATCTATATAGCAAGACTGTCTCAAAAACACCAAGAAATAAAAATGGGATTACCATATGATCCAACAATCCCACTCATCTAGATATATTTCCTAAGGACTGAAATCAATATGCCAAAGAAATCTGCACTTCCATGTTTATTATAGCATTATTCATAATAACCAAGATTTAGAATCAATTTGTTTGTTGAACTGATGAATTAAAAAATATGTGGTATGTATAGCTCAGAGAATCTCGTCTGGCTTTTAAATAAAGGAGCATGGATCAATCTCCTGGATGTTATGCAGAAATAATCCAAGCACAGATAGATGAACACCGCAGGACCTCACTTCCAGGGGAAATCAAAACCAGTGGCCAGCAGAACGTGAGTAGTTGGCAGAGCTTGAGGACTCTGAGACAGGGATGTTCTTAAGAAAACAAAGTTGACTTCGACAGAAGTTCTATTATGCAGCGTGGTGACTGAATGAATATTAATATACTGCTTACTTGAAAATTGCTGAGAGATATGAAATGTTCTCATACACATTTTCAAAGTATGTGAGAGGAAAAGATGTATTGATTTCATTTAATCATTTTACAGTATACACTTGTCATTATGATTAAAAAAGGAAAGTCAGGTAGGATTCTAAGTATTTAATCCGTTTCAAAATATAAGTTTTTACACACCAGATTTTATACCAGATTGCTACAAGTTAGACATTTAATTTGATGAATAGGCTTGAAAATATTCCAAAATACAGTCAAGAATTCTGTATGTAGCTCAATGAACAAAACAATATTGTAGAAGATCAGAGTTAGCAATAAAGGGGCAAATACCTTCATTCAAGTTCATATTAAGCAACCCTCAAAGACGAGCACTGTGATGTGTGTCACAATCTCCTTTTGACATTAAGGATAAAACCACAAATTCCTAATCCATGAGGTTATTCAGCCTCTACTTTAAAGCACTGAATATGCAGAAAAGCAAAGGGATGGATTCACCATGTTTGTTCTGTGTTTTATGTACTTCCTTATGCCCTCATGAGAAAATCAGAGCCTGATCAGTAAGACACGTTGCTGAATTCAGAATTCAGCCACTTATGATAGAATTTCTTGCAATAGGTCACCATTTTAAACTTTGCATTCTGCACTCTTACGTATAGGTATATAGATCTGACCCACATGTTGCTAAGCATATTCCCAAGATTCCCACAGAAACCCACATCGTTTACTTACACTGGACATGAGGAAGATATGTACTGAACTTTACGCTTTTTTTGATGCATGCAATGAATCAGTTTTTCAAGGATTACAAGTTTTACACGATACAAACCAAAGATGAAATACACTTCCAGCTGTGTTATAGTGAATTACTCTTACCAAAAAGAAATGCAGTCCTAAGAAACTGCCTTTGCGTTCACCTCGTCACCACTGTTCCTCCGTAGTGCATGGCTCCCTGTCTAACTCATACGGACATTCAAAGGCCAAAACCACATTTGGTTGCAGGTAAGAGTATAAGTTTATTTGGTTTTACAGTCTGGATTTGGAAGGGCTTTGCAATGTGATTTTCTCTAGGTCCGTTTTGAATTTGCTTTGCGATTTTGCAGTTTAGTGTTTTGCACATAGACGGCGTGAGCGCGGCACCTCACCACGCTTCTCAGTCCTTCCTGGCAACACGCTGGTCCGGTCCACTAGTCTTTGCTACTGTCTGTGCTCCGCTCTGCGCCTTGCCCCATAAATAAATAATCAGTGGACACTCTCACTGTGACATCTTCACATCGGAGAACAATGGCCCTCTTCTTTCCTGGGTACCTTTTACTTTATACGACAGCAAGCCATGGTCTGAAATCTGGAGGATGCCGAACACAAGCCAGCCTTGGCAGCATCTCCGCCCCTGGCGTGACTCTGGGCATCCTGCAAAACTGACTCCTGATCTGTATGCTGCTCAGCGTTGGGTCTCGGGCTGCTGGGCAACATTATCCTGCGCCATTCAGTGAAAACGTGGTTTTCCCTGCTCCTTCTGCCCCCCCCACCCCCGTTTCCTTCAAACCTCAGACAATGGGATTTTCCATTAGAAAGAGAAAGTATAGTTCTTGGAGGAGGAGAGTAGTTTTTTGTTCTCCTTCTTCTGGCCACTCTGATACAAAGCTCTGCTCCTCCTCACGGGAAAACGGAAGGCTGGCTGGCAGTCAGTCCGACAGAAGGAGAGCAGTGCAGCGGAAAATTGGATAACAGGATAAAAATCTATGGGGCCACAGGAATCCCATCAAAACTGGCTCCTCCTGTCAAAGCCCAGACAAGTGACAAGGACAAATATAGAATGTTATTTATATTTAAATATTTCTAATGATATCATAATTATACTTGTGCCTCTTTTAGGCAGCCATTTTCCTGTGAGCCACAATTCTGCAAACCAAATGTTGTGTGTTGGAGAAAATCTACATAAGAATCAGACAGTTTCAATCAGACATCTGGGAAAATCCTATAAACTCCTCAAATAGCTATTTCTAAAGAACACAGCATAACAATTATTTTTTTCAAAGGCGTTTTCCATAGAATACAATAGTGGAGCTCAAGAAATGTGGGTCTTTCCTAACTCAGCCCTGGAAGAGCCAAGTTACCTAGCTAATGAAATAAATTTATCTAAAATTAAGTTGGATATTTTGAAAAATGTCCTTTTTTTTCACATGTTATATATGAGTCATTCAATAGTTCCAATTACTGACTGATGGTTTGAACTTACTTAACTTGATAGAAAGTTAAAAAGCTGACATTTAAATTGTTAAAAGATATAAATTTTCTTATTTTAAACCTAAGGGGAAAGTTTAGATGTATACATTATAAATAAATATATGCAGTTACGATTAATTTTGTTTTTAAAACCTGACAATTTGGAGTACTTCCATAAGGGAATACATTAAATGTGAAGCCAAAGTGACAACAAAGAACTCAGCATATTCATGGAAATTAAACACTTCCAAAAATATGGTCCATATAGTCTTCTTTATATTACACTTCTATAGAATTTTATTTTAACATTATCAAAGACCTGTCGGTCAACTTTATTAAGCATATACTCTCCCTCTTTACAAGTGTGACAACTACATACAGATATATATGAAATCTGTGCAAAAGACATCAAATGAAGTATTAACAACATTGAGACTCATTAATTTATATAAAGACATATAAACTCAGTGACTCCATGTCAAGCGTTGGCAGCCAAAGCTAATATAAAATGGTATTTCTTTCACAGACATATGCTGTTTAAAACTTAGATTTGGAGCTATAAACAGAGTGGAGCAAATGATGATCTTCCATTTTGTATTTCCACTTGAAACTCTTTTGCTTTCCAACTACGGGAACCCACTCTATGGAACAAATGTAATTCCCTGCTGCTACCAACTTTGTGCTTCTAGTTTGTTCCAAATGTTCCCCTTATTCTTGTTCTTACCTGTCATTCCCATTCTGCCTTCTCTTAATTATACCTACTTTCCCCTTTTTCTCCTTCTCTCTTTTACTCAAAGCTTGATCCTTTAAAATTCAACTAGCTATCCTACTAAATATGGTTATTAAACCTAACAGTCTTTTGCTGGAGTTTTGGAGGATCTTCTATGTAGAATATCAGGTCATCCACAATTAATATCTAACTTCTTCCTTTTCTGTCCTTATCCCTTTTATTTGTCATGTAACTGCTTTGACTGATTCCAGAACTATAGTGCATAAGAGCGATGACAGTGGACAACCTTGTGTTGCTCCTCATTTTAGAGTGAAAGCTTTCAGTTTCTGTCCATTTAGCATGCTACTGGCTATTGGTTTGTCAGAGATGGCTTTTATCAGATTGAGATAAAAACCATCTGCTCTAACTTTCTCTAGGGTTTTTATTTAGGAATGGGTGATGGACTTTGTCAAAAGCTTTTTCCGCATCTACTGAGATCATCATGTGGTTTTTGTCCTTGGCTTTCATACTATAGTGTATTACACTTATTGATTTGCACATGTCAAACCATCCCTGCATCCATTTGGTTAGGATGAATCCTATTTGGTCAGGGTGTATTATCATTTACTGCATTTCTTTTGGTAAGTATCTTACTGAGGATTTTTAAAACTGTGTTCATTACTGATATTGGCCTGCAGTTCTCTTTTTTTTTTTGTTGTTGTTGTTGAGTCCTTCTCTGGTTTTGGTATCAGGATGCTTCAAAGAATGAATTTGAGAATATTGCTTCCCTTTCAGTTTCATTAAAGAATTTGAAGAATAGCAACATTAAGTGTTCTCTAAATTTCTTGTAGTGTTCAGCAGTGAATCTGTCAGGACTTGGGCTTTTCTTTATTGGTAGGTTTAAAAGCTCATCTTCAATTTCATTGACTAGTATTGATTTGTTTAGAATTTTGTATCTCTTGATTCAGCTTTGCTAATTCATATGTATCTAGGAATCTTCCTCTTTCTTCAGTTTTCCATCTTATTTAAAAACAGGTTATCCAAGTAGGTATTCATGATCTTCTGGATTTCTGCAAGATCTATGGTCTTCTTTGCATTCCTAATTACATGGATTTGACACTTTTCTTTTTACTGATAAGTTTGACTCAGGGCTTGTCAGTTTTATTTAATCTTTCAAAGAACAAGTTTAATTTGTTGAATCTTTGTAGTTTTCTTAGTCTCAAATAAATTTCTACTCCGATCTTTATAATTTCCTCTTTGAGTGAGCTTTAGGCTTGACTTGTATTTCTTTTCCTAGAAGCCTGAGGCTCAACACCAGGTGTTTTATTTGAGCTCACTCTGTTTTTCTGATGTGAGAACTCACTGCTGCAATTTTCCCTCACTGCACCACTTTCATTGCTTCCGATACATTTCAATATATTGCCTTGACATTCTCATTTAATTCTAGAAACTGCCTAATTTCTTTAATTTCATCTGTGACCCATTGGTTGTTCAGGAGGTTATTTAATTTCTATGCATTTATGCAATTTCTGTGGGTTTTTTGCCATTCATTTCCAACTTATTTGCACTATGGCCTGATAATATGCATGGGATAATTTCAGTTATTTGGTTTGTCAGAGATGGCTTTCTTACACTTTTACTCAATCATGATCACTGAGCTAGTATGTGATCTATTTTGGAGAATGTCTCGTGCAGCTGAGAAAAATGTGTATTCCGATGTTATAGGATGGAACAATCTGTAGGTCTCTGCCAAGTCCATTTGTTCAAAAGTTTGGTTAGTTCTGATAGTTCTTTGTTAATTTTTAGCTAGTTGATCTGTCTACTGGTGACTGAGATCCCTCATTTTTAAATTTTTTATTCAAATCTTTATTGGTACATTATGAATATACATCCTTGCATTCAACATTGTAATCAGAATACGACATGACTTGATTCTCATTTCCCCCTACTCCCACTTTTATATTAGTGCTTATTTGATTTTCATGTCCATTAATATTTGTTCTACATAGTTAGGCATGCCGGTACCTGGTGCATATATATTTATGATTGTTAAATTTTCTCTTGAAATATTCACTTTACAAGGAGGTAGTGACCTTCTTTGTCTTTTTTGTTTTGAGACAGGGTCTTGCTTTTATAGTTTAGGCTGGCCCTGAGCTCACTATGTATCCCAAGCCAGGCTTGAACTCAAAGCAATCCTCCTGCCTCTGCCTCCTGAGTGCTAGGATTACAGGCATGAGCCACCACACCCAGCAGTGTTGTGTGTGGTACTGATTGCTATTATAGTATGTGGTTACTGGAGATTGACCTCAGGACCTTGTGCTTGCAAGGCATATGCTTGAACCACTGAGCTAAATCCCTGGCCCCCTTCTTTGTCTCTCTTAATGAGTCTTGGCTTGTAATCTACTTTTATCTGCAAACAGAATAGCTATCCATGCTTTTTTCTGGGTTCCTGTCACCTGGAATATTATTTTCTACCCTTTGACTTTCAGTCTATGAATTTATTTTTTAATCAGAAGCATATCTCCATACAAATTCAATACTCAAAAACCAATAGCATTTCCATACACAAAGTCACAGAGAGAGAAGATAGGGAAAGAACACCATTCACGGTAGCATCCAATAAAATGAAATATCTAGGAATCAACCTAATGAAAGAAGTAAAAGATAATTGTGGGAAAGGCAGGGGAATGGGAAAAATGAGAATTAAGATGTATTGTGTATTGGTACAAATTTTCAATGTTAATTATGATCATAATGCATATATAAAATGTACCAATAAAATTGATTTTTTTTAAAAAAGGAAAATTGCAGCACTCTGAAAAAGGAGGTTAAAGAAGGTATCAGAAAATGGAAAGATATAATTTGTTCTTTGGCAGTAAGAGCAAGTGAAAATGGCCATGCTCCCAAAACTGATATTTAGATTTAATGGAATTCCAATCAAAATACTAACAACTTGTTTCACAGAATTCAAGAAAATGATCCAAAAATTAATTTGGAAGCAGAAGAGACATAGAAAACCAAAAGCAATTCTGGTGAATAAAGGCAAAGTGAGGGCGATCTCAATCCACAATCTGAAATTATACTATATAGCTACTGTGATAAAATCAGCATGGTATTGGAAAAAAACAAAACAAACAAACAAAAAACAGACTGAAGGATCAATGGAACAGAAGATGCAGAAATAACTTCAAATGTACTCAGCTACTTCATCTTTGACAAAGGAGCCAAACACTGTCCCTGGAGAAAGATAGCTTCTTAAATAAATAGTACCGGAAAGCCTGGCTTTATAAAGACAAAAAATTAAAACTAGACCCATATCTTTCACCATTCATGAAATTAAAATTGAAATGGATCAAAGATCTAAACTTTAAAAGAGAAATATTAAATCTGCTGAAAGATACAATAAATAGAACTCTTAACATTGATGTAAACAACCCTTACCAACAGGAAATATCACAAAGAATCAACAAGGGGGATCTCCTCTTCTTTTATACAGCAAAACAAACCACTAACAGAGAGAAGAAACAGCTCACAGTGTGGGAAAAATTTTCCAGTTATTCCTCAGACAAAGTATTAATACCTAGAATATATAAAGACCTCAAAAAAAATCAGATCCTCTAAGTTTAAGGACACAGTCCAAAAATGGGTATCCAAAATGAATTCACACTTCCCCAATAAAGAAGTAGAAATGATAAATCATCACTAATCATTTGAGAGATCTGAGTTAAAATAATACTTAAATATTCCATCTCCTTCCAGAAAAAAAAAAAAAAGCTATTATCAAGAAACCAACCAGTAACAAATACTGGTGAGACTATAGAGAAAAAGGAATGTTTCTCCCCTGTTGGTGGAAGTGTAGACTTGTGCAGCTACTGTGGAAATCAGAGAAGAGATTTTTCAAGAAACAAAAACTGCAGGTTCCACTTGAACCAGATATTCTCCTTGTTATCATCCCCCCCCAATTAAAAGCATCATGCCACGGTGATATATGCATACTCATTTATAGCAGTGTGGTTTATTGGAAGTTAATATAAGAAACAGCCCAAATGCCCATCAATCATTGTACAATAAAAATGTGGGGTCTTATTTCTATAAAATGCAGTACTGCTTGCCATAAAGAAGGATAAACTCAAGACATTTCTAGCTAACTGTATGTACTTTGAGACTATACAATTAATGAAATAAATTAGACACACATGTTTAAATGCCACATTATTGCTCTGGTATCAGAAACCAAGAGGGTAAATAAGGACCAAAATGTATAATAGATACTGTGAAATAAGAAAATGTTTAAATTGGAAAAGGAGCAAGGGAAGGAAGAGGGAAAGGGAGGCAGAGATAAGATTAAAACAGAGAAATGAGGAAATGAGGAATGAAGCTTTTGTAAATAAGGAGGGAAAGAGGTTGAAGGGAAACCAGAGGGACAGGAAAAAAATGAAGCCACATATATCACGTACAGGTACAAATTCCCTGTGATGAATGTGACCACTCTGTGTATCTAAATTGCACCAATAAAATTAAAATAAAATCCAGTTGAAGTATCACTTCCCCTTGAAGTATTTTTTTTAATTCATTGGACCAACGGTTTATCTTGTATAAGGCAATATCATAAGTGCTTAACATATATGTCCAAAATCCCAGAGAAGAGGTTTAACTTACAATACATAGCTGAAAATTAGCAGAGGCCCGACTGCAGCCCTTCTGCTGGACTCAAACAACCATGTCTCCAACTGCTGTTCTTTCATTCCTTTCTCTCATACTCACTTGTGTTCTACTTGGTCCCATATGACCCCACCTTTATTATTTATCTTGTTTGTACAGACTAGACTCTTCTGTTAGATTGTAAGTGCATAAAAATGAGTCCTCCACCCCTGTCTACTAACAAGAAGTTAACTTACTGATCACCCGAACCTGGAAAACCAACAGAAGTTTAATAAGTTAGAGGGAAACTATGTTTTTGAGATGTCTGCTGTGTTTGCTATTGCCTTGGGTTACTCAAACTTCTTCCAATTCTGGGAACCATTTTCTCTTCCAATATACAGATGTGAAACACGGAGTAACATTCATTTCCAGTGAACAAGAGTGACAGTTATGTGACTAGCACCTTGCCCAATTTGATGAGGTCTAAAACGTAATCCCCATTCAAGAAACCTTCATCATGTTGTAGAGAAGTTTTCTATATCCAACTAAATTACATACATGTTTGTTTCATGCATGCATGCATGAAATGCATGATATATGCATGCTATATATATATATGAGTTAACACAAGATAAACTTTAGGCAATCCCTCACATTAAGACCTCAGTAAATAAATAACAAACCCATCATGAAGATAGACCTAATACACAGGACAAAGACAACAATGAAAAATATACTGCACTGGATATTTGCTAACAAAATAGATTTCAGATCCACTTGCCACATTTTAAACAGGTCATTGTGTGAGGAGATAGATTAACTTGCTTCACTGTAGGAATCATGTCACTATGTTTACATACATCAAAATATATTGTGTACCTAAATATATACAGTAAATAGAATAATACACCCATTTAGTCATAGCCAAGGGAGGCTGCTGAGATTGATTTAATCTGTCATTACTCAGGACTCACAGAGATTTATTAGTACGGTTATAATTTATCATCGAGGATATCAATCCAGAAATATTCACTGTGCTTCGATTCGGTGCCAGTCCAGCCTGGCAAAGTCAATTCTGATAAACTAGGGAATATACAAAAATTGTATTTTACTTGAAGGTTTCTCTTCTAAAAATGTCTATGGACCAAGTTCTAGAGATAAATCCACTTCTTCCAGCATCTTTTGTTTTAACAAAAACTAATAATGTTTTAGTATCTGTGGTTTAACACTGACAGTGATTTAATTTTACTATTAACATAAATCTATAAGTGCTTTCTCTCATGCCCATTGTTCATACTTGAGTTTGGATGTATTAGCTGAGGGTTAGGTAAATTAAATGAAAAGTATCCCCATAGGTCTAGCATCAAAACAATATGTGGGTCTTTGATTCTGTGACTTATTTAATGGATCACAATCAGGCATCAACTAAAGGCTAGTAATTTAAATTATAAGCAGAGGGGTTCAAAGCTGTAGCTAATTCATTACTCACACGTCTCCAGTTGAAGCAGTAAT
The DNA here is from genome assembly GCA_004026965.1 of Petromus typicus. NCBI lineage: Eukaryota > Metazoa > Chordata > Mammalia > Rodentia > Petromuridae > Petromus > Petromus typicus. Next base: position 27,140 of record PVIR01014550.1, on the reverse strand, counting down.
TTAAAGTCATGTGTGTTGCATTAATTGTAATCTTGTTTCCAAATGACAAGATAAATATCTCAAGGAACATAATATATTATGGTCATAGGTCAACCCAAATGAATGTCTAAAATAGATTAGCGCTAAGTACATGCAATATGTCATGTTTATAAATTTTAAAAAGGATAAATTGTATTAACGTTTAGCAGATTGTTCATTAGACATCATCAGTGTTTAGCATTAAGTGAATTAATGCCTATTAAGTTATGGCATTCTCTAAAATACCGCACACAAATATAAAATATCTGACTGAAAAATCTCATACTTGAGAAAAATAGAACAATATAAATTTTACCTTTCCCCACTAAGCTTCCATTGCCTTATTTTAAATTAATATGATATATACTCTAATGACTCAAACAAAGGGAGTGCTACAATTTGCAACAGTAAGTAATTACAAAGATGCCAGGACATACTAATCTCTGCTTATATTGCTAGGCTTGTTGTTATTGTTGTTGTTTTGTTGTTTTTGTTTGTTTGTTTGTTTTTTGAGACAAGGTCTCCCTTTGTAGTTTAGGCTGGCCCTGAGCTCAGCCTCAAACTCACATCACAGCGATTCTCCTGCCTCTGGCTCCCGAGTGCTGGGATTACAGGTGTGAGCCACCACGCCCGGCACTGTGGTATGTGGTACTGGTTGCTGCTGGGTATGTCTCCACTCCCAGTATTGTATGTGGTTACTGGATATCGAACCGGACCCTTGCACTTGCAAGACAAGAACCACTGAGCTAAATCCCTGGCCCTTATGTTGCTAGTTTTAAGTTTGTCTACTGACTGGAACTATATGAGACTAGAAAATCACATTATCCTCCAATAAGACATGGCAAACCACATGCAGGATAAGGATGCTGCCTGTTATTGTAAATATGTATGAAGTTCAGCACTGGTTTTCAGATTTAATTAAACCCCGTGATTTCAGAGTGAATGAACTAGTTCCCTACCAACAAGCCTGAGGTCATCAGAGAAGCCCTTAAATGCTCCTTTCATTCACCATGCATACGTGTCCCACCGTGTTGCCATGTTCTTAGCCCAGACTTCCCCGCCTGAAAGAGCCTTGTGTAGTTCCCACTCTTACTTGGATGAATGTACTGAAGAGTCAGTTAGAGTACACAGAGGGACCTAGAGGAGGACATCACCATCCAAGTCCAGCAACACAAATACTGTTGTTAGTTAGAACAAGTATTCTTTTGCTTTTTTATTTTCTGTTTGGCTGTTTGCTTGTTAGTGTTTGACCATAAGCAAAGCAGATCCCTCGAAGAGTGGTTTCTTCTACTTCCTGCTTTTCTTGTGCAAAGCCCAATCCACATCAGTTTCCTGTGGACAACAGAGCTCATAACTGAGTCCTACAACTCCAAGGATAACTGGGTTTTCAGATTGCAAAGTGCAGTTTGCATAGAACTGAAATGTTCCGAGCACCAATATCTTCATGCAAGGTGATGGCTGAGAAGATCTTGGAACACATTTGGGTTATATTACCAGGAAAAGGCAAATTCTTGCACTGAGAATTATTTTTACCTTCATTTCTTACCTGAGGGCTGCCTGTCATACAGCTATGGAAGGTGACTGCCTGTGGTTGGAAGACAGCAACCTGGTCTTGACCAAGGTGTAGCTCATTTTATCCCTGGAAGCTCATGAGAGTTAGACAAGACACAGTGCTCAGTATATCCCAGGAAAACACTCAGACATTTCTCACACGAAAAATTTCAGACACCCTCAGAAAATCCAGAATGGATCATTTAGTTGATCTACCCCCACTAAGACAAAAATAATATGTAATACTCATTCTGAAGACCATTTTTATAAAATTATGTCTACAATTTTAATTTTTTAAAAAAAGCATACAGGACACAAAGCTCTGAGGACAAGTATAATTTTTGACATTCCTTGCCTGGATTTATTGAGACATTTATCTAGAAAATTTAAATTCTAATTTATCATCATAAGCTGTGTGACATTGGACAGATTGCTCAGCATCTCTGTGCTGATTTATCTACAACATAAAAGGTGATATAGAAGTGATATCTTAATGAGTATTAGGATGAATCTTGCACACCTAAAGCACTAGTTAGAATTACTCATTGAGGGCTGCCATTGTAAAACACTAGAGACTGAGGAGCTTACACAACACAAATTTATTTTCTCATAGTACCAAAGGCTAGACACTCAAGGCCAAGTTGTGCATATCCAATCTCTTCTGAGGCCTCATCTTTGCTGACAGATGGATGTCCTCTTGCTGTGTTTTCATGTGGCCTCTGTTCTGTGGTTATATATCCCATGTCTCTTCCACTTTTGAGGGCAAAACCAGTCCTATTGAATTAAGACCTGTCTTAGTCATTTTTTCTCAACACTGGCACAAAATACCCAGCACAAACTAAAGTAAGAGAGGTTTATGGGCCCAGCATGCTTCTGCTGCACAACTCTGTGAGGAGAAGTTTATAGTCCACAGTCAGCTGTTCCAGTGCAGGAAAGGCACAGCAGAGGAGCATAGTGGAGGAAAATCTGCTCACATGGCAGCCTGGAAGCAGAGAGTGAACGGAAGAGGGGAGAAGGAAATACACTCTTTCAAGTCACGTCCCAGTGACCCACTCTAACCAGACCTCACCTCAAACAGCAAGTCAGCTCCAGTACTTCAGTAATTCAAGCACCTTCCAGAATCCTTTCTTGTGAATGCATGCAGCTTTCAGGGACATCCTTAATAAAAAGCATAACATTCTATTCCTTGAGCCCCAAAAGAATCATCACATCATTTTATGCAAAACACAGTCCATCTTCAAGTGTTGTCAAAGTCTCTATGAGTTCTAACATTATTGAAAAGTTCAAGCCCAAAATCTCCTCTGAAATTCAAGGCAAAATCTTTGTCATGAGCTCCTGTAAAAATCACACAGAGTTAAACATTTCTAACATACAATGGCACAGGATAACATTCCCATTCCTAGCATAGGGAAACAGAAAGAAAATAACAAAATCCAGTAGAATGAACATTAAAACACGACTAGTACTTGGGACAAACTGTGATGATATGTGAACTCCACAATCATGGGCTGCCCTGCTCCTGCATGACCACCTGCAGCAGTCCCCATGGCTTCTCCCCTGGGTAGGCTTCGCTCACTGCCTGTGGCCTCCCTCAGCAGATATTCCTATTCCTGGCTTTTGCAACTTTTTAGAGTTCCTGCTATACTTTCAGCGTCACCCTCAAACTTCATGCTGCTTTCTCAGGGATATACTGCCTGACCTCCTACACTTCCTTCTAAAATCTGGATACAAGCCACCATGCCCTGAGAACTCTTGCATTCCACATGTCTATAAAATCAGTGCAACACAGATGACACCAAGGTCTGCCACCAGCTCAAGCAGTAGCTGGCTTGACCCTTGGATGATGACTTGGGAGGTTTCCAAGAATCTAGATAGCTGAGCTCTGACTCTTTTCTACTTGGTGCTGAATGAGCGGGGCTCCCTGGGACTCTCTTCTCAAGTAAGAGTTTTATACCTGCACTCATAAGCCTCTGAATGGAGAGGTCTCGCTGATTCCTATAATGTCTACAAGGCATTTTTCATATTACCCTAAGGCAAAGTACTTGGCTTCTTTTTAGTGCTAATATTTTCACCAATCAAGTTCTGCTTGGTCAAAACTTTATAGGCTCCAATATTGCAAGAACTGCTTTCTGGTGAGACTTAAAACTTTTTAGATGGGCTTTATGCTCCTGTTTATTGGTGCAAATCTGGCTAAAAGCAGCATGCAGTAACCATGCTGCAATCTGAACACTGGGCTGCCTGGAAATTTCCTCTACCAGATTAATTTGTCCAATACCTTTAATCTCAGTCTCCTATAAACTTCCAGGATATGAAAAAAATACAGAAATATTTCATGCCAGAGAATAACACACAACCTGGAGTTCACCTGCCATTGGAGTCCTTCCAAACTGGACTCTTCCAAACGTTGTCCTTACCAGATGCATTTCTATCAGCCTTCCTGTTATCTGAGCTCTGAGTAATACTGCATATGAAGCTAGACTTACAATATTTTAGGGTTTTGTTAGCTGATATTTCCAAACCTTTCCAAACTTCTTTCTGAACTAGTCCAGAGGATTCTGAACCACATAGTTGGATATATTCACAGCAACAACCCAGCACTTGGTACCTAAATCTGTTTTGGTCACTTTCCCTTGGAGCTAGAAAAAAATTCTGTATAGCATAGCCTTTAACAAATTAAAGAAAGAAAAGTGTTTATTTGTTTTGCTTTGACTCCCATTTACAGTCCATGGTTGGCTGGCTCCAGCATGGGAAAGGCATGGCAACAGAGCATAGTGAAGGAAAATGTGCTCACTGCATGGCAGATCAGGAAACAGTGAAAGGAAGAGGTGGAGAGAGAGACGCATCACTCTGGACCATGCCCCAGTGACCCACCTCTGTGTTGCTACTCCTAAAGGAAAGGCAGTTGTAGCACCCCACCCACGTCAGTCAACCACCATTCACAAGCCCTGCCTATGAGTGTATGAGGTCCTTCATACTTGATTTAAACCATAATAGGTTCCTGTTCTTATGACACCATTTAGCCTTAACTATCTCTTCAGGTCCAGATGCAGTCACATCAGGGTTAGCCACTCACCCTTCAGCAGATGAATGGGATGGGAAGCACAATTAATTATATAATAGACCATAGTAGATCAATCTCCCAGGGATGATGTGAAGACTGAATGAGTTGGTATTTGTAAAGTTTTTAGAACAGTATCTGACACATAATACAGCCATACGAGTGTTCATTAATTGTCAAAACATTAAAATAATTTTCTTATCCTGAGATGACTTCTGTAAAATGAAAGGAGGTTCCTCCTCTTGGCAAAGGGTAATAAGGCAAGCGAATTCATCATTTCTCTAAAACAAATACCTGAAAGCCTCTGAGAGATAGGAAAGTAGGAATGTATCTAGGCTGCTCTGGTCTAATGTCTCATATGGTTGTAATTAAGACATCATTGAAAGGGCTGGATGATGCATTTCCAAAGTGGCTCAGTCATATAGCTCCCAAGTTGACAAGCCAGCAGTTGAAGGACACCAATATCATGAGGATCTTTTCCCCCAACCCCACAAAGCACTACGTAAGCGTCCTTACAACACAGCATCCAGCTTTCTTTAGAGAATGTGATTCCAGAGACAGAAAGACAATATATTTTATGATCCAGCCTCAGAAAGTACAAGGTATGACTTCTGCTACATTCTTGAGTCACATCAGCTATAATCCCAAATGGGAGAAAACTACACAATGCATGAGTGCCAGACAACAAGAGTGGAGGAAGCCATCTCTAGTGGAAAAGCTACCATATCTGCCCAATGAGATGTTCTTGCCAGAACTGTGAAACACCAGGAAGTGATGTAAAGACCCAGTAACAATAAAAGGTTACTTTCAGCTCAACACAACATAAGCTAGATCAGCGCCCCAAGCACACAGTGACTCCAAGAGCTCCAGACTGTTTTCCACGGCCATGTGTGCTCTCATTCTTCTCCTTCTCTAATCTTGTTTCCCAGTCTCCCCATTCTGTGGTGTCCCCAGTATTTTTAATCTGCAGATTAATCAGTTATCTTGTATGGTTTGGAACAAAGAGCCTTAGCTGATGCAATCTTAAAACCATTCATTCTGCTGTCGAACACAATTAATTCCTCTTTTGCCCCAGATTTAATACCCAGGACCCATTATTTTCCACAGGAAATGTTACTCAACCCTGTAGACTAGGTCATGCAGTACACTCCAAGCTCCAGCTGCACTTTTATTTGCTCTTTCTCCACTCTATTAATAAAAACTATTGTAATGTTATCTAACAGGTAGTATGTAATCAGTTTCTCTCCACTAGAACTTTGCTCCGTGACAGTAGAGAACGTGAGAATCTTGTTCATCATTGTATCCTCAGGTGGTAGATCTCTAACATGGTACAGCTCCCAAAAAGTAAAGAATGAATGTAAAATACAAAAAGTTACAGACTTAACTGTCTTTAGGAAAGAGCCAGCACTTTTGTGTTTTCCATTTTTAATTTAAACTGAATTTGTTATTTGCCTTCATTTACTTTTGCATTTGCCAATATATTTTTCTATAAATATTTAAATGATATTTTCAAAGCCCAGTGTGATATTGCTATCTTTTAGCCCCAAGCATTCCAGTTGATACCCTTTATTGTGTGAGTTTTCCCCCCATCGGGAAGCCAACATGGTATTAACCAGCTTAGACTTTGAAGAGGAGGGAAGTCCATTATTTGAATGTCCCATGGCGTTTGGTGAAGGAGACTGACCGGGAATGGAGGCGTTCCTGCCAGCATGTCTGACAGCTCCACGAGCCAGCTCTTCCTCGGTTGTGCCAGTGCTGGCTCTTGCTGTCTTTTTCCTCAGCTGACCAGCTATCGCCCTTCTCCTCCAATTGTTTCAATCCTTCTCTCAATATGCTCTGACTCCCCATGTCCACATTTGGTGATCTAGGAGTGATTTGTTTTAAAGACAACTTTCCCTGAGATCAGATTTGGAAGTCAGGAAGTAGGAGAGAAGAGAGATTTCCAGGATGATTGTAAATTTCAGGATTTGTTAAATGAGATGTAACTGGCGTGATCTATATGACCAATCTGAGATGCAGTGAAGATCATAACTCCTTCTACTATTAAAATTGCTCTCGTGATCCCCTACAGAATCAATTTACAAGAAAATCCTGATACCTTCACAATCCATGAGCCTTATACAGTATACCTGTGAAAGTTCACAACGCGAAAGGGTGTAAGTTAGAGACGGTGCATTTGAAATCATCTTCACCTAGCCGTGTTCTGATAAAGCAGATTCAGAGGTAAGAAAGAGAAGAGATTCTACTCTCTGAAAAGTCTTTGATAATAAAGATTCACTTGGACTTTGCTCCCAGCTTGCACAGCAAAATTTACAGGGAGAAAAACTTAACCAAACCACAAAATATCTTGTTACAAATTTTCCCTGAGTCAATGAGTTTCACCTTCCCTTTGCATAACTAACCCTAATCTCACAAACAACTCATGTCTCTGAATGGAGACAATCTGCTCTGATTTCGCGCCTCATGATCTTTCACCTAGTAAAGTAGCATGAAGCCTTTTGTAACAAAATAAAACCCAAAACATAGTTCATCTTGCCAAGTAATCCTCGATATCTCTACACAACAATTATATACTCCCCACAAATATTGAAAGCTTAGGGGAATGCGGAACTGATTTGAAGAATCTGACACAATAGACAACTGAAAAGTCAGCGTAGACTTATCCTTGGAAGCAGTAGCCTATGCTTATTCAAATATCAACCTTTCAAAGGCAGCCTGTGTCAGTGGAGACAAGTGAGGCCTCACTCTCATGTCTTTACAGGCATTTGTCTCAGGCCTGAACACAACCCATTTCCCTGCACACAGCGCTTGGGCCTGGGGTGGGGCCAGGTCTCAGTGTCACTAAGGAAAATCAAGCTGTTCCTCTATTTTTGAAGGAGAGAAGGTTTCTCTCCTGCCACAGGGGCTGTGTGACTCCTGATCAGCCTGCTTCAGAGCACAGCCAACTGGGAAGAAGTGAAACTAGCAATAAATTGTGGTGTATGAGACACACAGGGCTCAAGTCAGTGCGGCACTTCCCTTCAGGGTGTTATTTTGGGTGGCAGTTTCTGTAGCTTTCCATTGAAAGCTTCTCATCTGATATACACTAGTGAGTTTGTGTACTAGAAGGCTGAGCTGTGAGAAGAAAGAGCGAGGAAATACATTTTCTCTTTAAGCTTGTGCCTATGGTAACCACTATAATAACAGGAAGTACAGTCTAATTGGAAATAGGTTAACATAGTTCTATGAAAAATCATTTCAGGCCAGATGCCTGAGTGGTTTTGATGTCAGATAAATTGGCTCTCCTGTTATAAAGCGCATTTCTCCTGATTAGTACTTGATTAAACAACAACAAAAATAACCTCTTCAAACTGAAATATCAACAGCTTACCAGGTTCCATTTCTTTTGGCAAGATAATGAGCATAGCACACTGTTTAGCATGTTTTAATTGGATGAATATTAGATATACAATGTTTTTTATCACTGATGCTTTGTGAGCTAAGAATCTCATTACACCGCAGCGTTACCACAGAGAGAACTGCCTTGCATTTGTCACAAATGTATCTCCACATACAAAAATAATTGCTCCACCTTGAAAATTTACATATTAAACTTCTCTTTCAGATTACCCACTTTCATGCATACAGCACTTAGCCTTGTGGAAACATTCTGCTTTTGATTATGAATTGTTCTTTTTGAAACAGATTTTTTTTTTTTTTAGAAAAAACTTCTAGTAATTTTTTGATTGATTATTGGGTTCTGAAAAGCTATTTATTCTGCATTCTTGTTTTTTCTATAAGAGAGAAAAGAACCTGTCTGTCCTCTGGAAACTTTAAAGTTGTCTCTGGTTAACAAAACAGGCCAGATTAAAAAAAAAAAAAAAAAAAGTACCATTTACACAGCAAAATACAAATGCAAATGCTATAGAATCACAAAGTGATAAGAAAATTGGTAGAAAAGGTTTTAGTATTTGTTCTCTCACTCATCAGAAGCAAACAGTTTAGTCAAGAAAAGGTGCTGAAAGCCTAGAAAGTCTTGTATTACCCAAAGTAAATAATTTTTAGCTTTAGCTATTTAACAAATAGTGGCAAACACTGCGTATTAGGTGCTGTGTCAGATGCCTCTGCTCCCTCGTGTTTTGTTTGGTCTTTTGGAAGTACATCAGTCATAAGAATCATTATCCTTGGTTCACGGCACATCGTTACCACTGGTTTATTCAGGGCTCCAGTGGAGTCATTGAAATGTGAGGCTGTTATGAACACAGGAACATGCTTCTTGGATGCGTGGCCATACGTGCATAAGGATGTAAAATACATGATCCACAAATGCTCTAATACATCAAAAAATGCAAAACTATCTTTAAAAGTGGTTGAACCCATTTATATTCCAGACAGCAATGGGAAAGATATCCAGTAGATCCACATCCTCACCCATACTTGGTATTGACAGATTGCTTAATTTTTGTTAGTATATTTTGTATAATGTCTTTCATTACAGTTTAAATCTGCTTACCTAATGGAGCTATGAATGGATATCTCTTCATATATTTTCTAGATGTATGTGTCTCATTCTTTAGGTTTAACTTTCTAAATATACTTAATATGAACAGATAAGAAATAGTAAATGCATGATTCTAGCAAATTGAAAAGGAGGATCAGTGAAGACAAAAAGACTCTGCTATCCTTTTCTTCTTAAAGAATGTGAAAGAATACTTGCACTTCGATCTGGTACTTAGGGAAAGTAAGAAGCTTCAAATCTCACTTGCCTTTTATGACACTAGGCACATCTACATCAGATTCTTCAGTTCCTTTACTCACTTCATTCCCAAAGCACATAGAATTCCAAATCAAAAGAGGAAGACATGAGCCAGAAAGTCCCTTTTCACACACAGTGATTGTGAATGATCTGAAAACAATGGTTTTCCAGACTAAAAAGTGTGTGAGTTCTGGTCTAGTCTGAAGGTCAGCTCGCTGGTCAAGGACACAGACTTCTCAGACCACTCGGGAGCCAACAGGGATGTCAGTGTGATCTCTACTCTGAGACTACAGAAAATCATTTCAAAAGAAAGTAGAATTAGAACATACTTAAAAGCAGAAGGGCAAGGAACCCTGATTTGGTACCAATAAAAATCATTGCCTTTCACTTTCTCAGTTGCCAAAAGAAAAAAGTAGAAAGGAAATGAGTGCACAGAAACTTTTACTCTCCTGAGTGCTTAACACTAACAGAAAAGTACAATTAAAATACTGGAGACATCGTATCCTACAGAGACAAATTAAAATATGTAAACATTAACAATTAACATTTAATTACAATTAAAATATGTAAACATTAACATGTTTATTAACATAAGCATTCTCTTTTATGTAAGAGGTGAAAAGTACATATTCCAGCCATAATCACAATGTTTACATTTTGAAAGATTTTTTTCTTCAAATGAGAGCAAGAACTAATTAAAATTTTCAGAATCCAAAACTTCCAAGAGATGGTAGAAATCTCAAATGTAATGATCTTTATTTGTACTCCTAGTGAATATTTCTAGCATATTTTCTTCCGTAGTATTTCAGTGTATTTGAAACAGAGAGGCATTTGAACTGGACCTTTACCACAGGACAAATTGAGTCAAAGAGAAATGTGTCGATTCATGCAAAGCCACACACAGTCCTAAAGGTCACAGTTCCTCTGTCCTAGTTTGAACACGAATGGGCAAATCTCTTTCTGCTCTTCTCATGATAAATGGAACAGAAAAAAGAAATAGAATTCTAATACTGCTTTGACGCAAAACTCGTGTTTTAAAGAACAGAGAAGTGCTATGTGATCAGCTACTTTGATTACATGTGGATAGAAAGAGTCTGTAAAGCTTATGAAACTCATTACCAATCACTTCACCTTTCTTGTGTTTCCTTATCACAGTCCCCAGCTGTCACAGTTGACACACCTCCTTGTTAAACTGGAGAAATATTTGAACCACAGTCAGCAGATGCTAGAACAGATGGAAATTTTCTTTTTGGGCTGAGAAAAAGAAATTTCCAATTAAGAAATGCCTGGACACTATTTTATCTCCCTTCTAGTTGACTGAACTATGAGATTTCCTTATGTCACAGTCTAGATTTAAAAAAAAAAAAAAACTTTCTATTTTCTTTAAAAAATCTGAAGACATATCCATACGCATTAGCTTAAAATCTGCTCAGTTCTACGTCCTTATAAAATGACTTTGGCACTTTCAAAAAATGAAAAGAAATGAAATGTTTTCACAAAATGGTTATAGTTACTACTTTTATCCTTATCCATCTGGTGTCAACTTTGCCTCTTGCATTTTCTCTCCATCCACTTAACAACTCTACACAGTATCTATTATCTGCCTAACACTTATTTTTTCAGTACATTATGCCCCATCTATTCAAATGGAATCATTACAAAATGCTAATTAAATATTTGCAAATATACCGTGCCAGTATGCAGTTGTTCTCTATCCAGTATCCACCCAGTGTCCAAGTGCCACCTCCAACAATGAGCATCCTTAGTGTCTTTGGGGAAAGGCCAAGGCTGTCTAGTTAGCAGCTGCTTCTGATAGGTACTCTGGCTGTGCCCTTGTATTTTCTGAGAGCCCTTTCCACACTACGTAGCTGCCACTGTCCCAGGCTTTTTACTCACCCAAATTACCACTAACTGGAGGACACACAAACCAGCCTTTGCAGAAGGTTTGAGGCGATGGTTGGGGATATACATCAACTCATAGCCTCATAAATATCTTAAGATACCAGTCCTTTTCTTTTAATGTCCTTAGGTACTTTAAAACAGATTGTTTTTGTAAGAACATTTTATTTCCCAGAAATTTCAGAAAAATTTGAGCAGCAGGGGCAGAATTCCCATAGCTTCCCCCATTACCAACACCGTGCAACACTGGGGCACTTTTGTTACAGCTGAATCTACACTGACAGCATTGCCACCAGAAGTTCACACTCGGCATCCAGGTTCATTTGTGGTACTTTAAATTCTGAGTTTTGACAAGTGTTTCAGCCTGTACCCACTATTGTAGATCAAAAGCACAGTTTCACTGCCTTAAACTCTTCTGTTTGCTACTCCTCTGTCCCTCACTCCCCCTTACCACCGGAAGCACTGTTCCCTTCCTACAAAGACATACAGCAAATAGGAAAAGGCAAAGCCACAGAGAGTATGCAGCCTTTCAGACTGGCTTCTTTCACTCAGCAGTTTACATTTAAGTATCTTCCATATCTTCTCTGTCTCAATGGCTCAATTTTAAAGCTGTGAAATCTATTTCCATTGTTTCAATATTCATTCATTTATCTAAGGACTTCACACATGATTGCTTCCAAATTTCAGCGATACTAAAGTAACACTGCTAAAAAATTTATCTGTGGAAATATATTCTTAATTCATTTGGCTAATACTCAGGAGCATGACTGTTAGATTCAATGATAAGAGTATGGTTAGTTTACTAAGAAACTGCCACACAGTTTTCCAAAGCGCTCTGCCATTTCACATCCCTACTAGCAATCAAGGAGAGTTTTTGTTGCTCCACATGGTCCTACTCTTAGTTGTCAATGTGTAGAATTTTAGCCATTCTAAGAGAAGTGCTGTGGTAGCTCATGGCTTTTAACTTCTACTTACAAAGATACATTTTCCCATGTATTTGTTATCTTTGTAGGTTCTGTGCTAAGATGTCATAGTCTTTTGCCTTTTCGGGTTGTGAAACAATTCTCACCTGTGGTTCAGGCTGCTCGCCAGCTCACTGAGACCCTCCTGCCTCTGTCTCCAACATACTGAGATTACAAGCATGCACCAGCTTTTTTTTTTTTTTTTTACCTATTTTTAATTGACTTATTTATTTTTAAAAATTCTTTGTGTATTTTTGGTAATAATGCATCAAATCTGACTTACGAATATTTTTTCAATTCGCAGTCTGTCTTCTCTTAACAGTGTCCTTCAGAGAAATTAATTTTAATAAAGTCTTGTTTATCAATTTTTCATTTCTGAATGGTGTCTTTTGTTATTCCCATACTCAAGATGGGAATAATATTTTCTTCTTTTCTATCATCCAGGAGTTTCTTAGTTTTAGGTTTGACAATTAGGTCGATGATTCATTAATTGTCTTGTGAATGGTGTATGCCTACCATTTATATTCATTTTATATTTTTCATGCAGATGTCTAGTTGGCTCAATATGTTCAGTAACTTTTATCATGACCAGCATCCTTGAGCTCCCAAAATTCCCACTTGTTTTATACTGTGAAACAGTTTTCCTACACTTCGTCCTGTGGAATCATCCCTACCATTCCCAGAGGGCCTCATTTTTATAACCAAGCTCACTGATTAAATCACATCTAAATATCTGAAACCTGCCTGGGCTGCATGGCCTTTGTTAGAAAATGATAGTGAACATCTGGGTGGGAGGGGTGGTTGTTGACTTTGCCATGATTTTATTCCAACTGCAAATGTAACAGACCAAATACTATTACAGACAAAAAAGCAGTAAGTTATTGTGCCTGACATCTTGCTGAGTTTCATCTTATACCACTTCCCTTCAACTCTTTCTTCCTTTTCTTTTTTAATGTTTTGTGAAATGAAACCAAAAAGAGCCTCAAAACTAAATGCTTCTTGAAGAATTACTGTTCTATATGGTGTCCATATATTTAAAAACTGTCTATATTTACTCTTGACTATTAAATGTCAAACATTTACTTTTTTCTCAATTATGACAATTCTTGTCACCCTATTTCTAAGATATATTTGGAATAAATTCATATAGAGTAGAGATCATTTTAGTAAGTGAAAAAAGGATTTTCCCACCTATTTTCCAACTTCAAGGAGGTACTGGAAAGAATAATGACATTTCTTATATGAAAAGTTCAAGGGACCACTTATTGAGATTTGCAAGGCGTGACAGAAAAGCACCAAAGAAATTATGTATCATGCCAGGGATTTAGCTAAGTGATTCCGGCACCTGCCTTGCAAGTGGAAGGGCCCAGGTAACCACATACAACAGTGCTGGGTGTACAGACTCACGCCCACCAGCAATCAGAACCACATACCACAGTGCTGTGTGTGTGATGGGTCACAGCTGTAATCCCAGAACTTGGGAGGCAGAGGTAGGAGGATTGCTGGGTTCAAGGTTGAGTTCAGGACCAGCCTGAACTAAAAAAAAAAAAAAAAAAAAAAATTATGTTTCATCTCTAACATTAAGATAAAGATAATAAAAATACCAATGAGCATGAAGTATTTTTTTAAAAAGTAGTAAATAGATAACTCAGTACCCCTTCAGATGTGTGAAGAAAGAGTTAAAACAAAGCAGCTATATAATTAAGGAGTTGGAGATTACACTATGAACCCTTTGTCTTGGAATCCCAGTGACCTCAAGGTCCATTCATTTTGGGTAAATGAAGTTCAACTAACATTCTTCAAGTCTTTAGTGCAAGCTTGTTTAAACATATGCCTGACTTGATGTTGCAGATTTGAAGGTGTTTCCTAGACACTGCTAATGAAATCAGAATAGTCATTATCATTCCTTGTCTTTCAGCGTCATCTGATCAAGCTTCAAAACTGCTGCAGTCATTTATATTGATCAATGTGTGTTCAGAGTATCCTCCTAACTCAAACTCAGTTTGCTGCTTTCCTGTCTTCTATGAAAGCAGGTAAACAAAACATAGGATTTTTAGACTTGAATGAGTTTTTATGGGAAAAGAAAGAACTAAAAAATACACAATCAATTCTCCCTCAGAACCATCTGATTCCTTTCAGTTCTTACAATAAAAAAGATGTTTCAATTTCAAGGGGAAAAAAAGCAAAGCTATAAAATTCAACAGTGAGAGTAATATATAAACATTAAGATATTATTTTCCTCTGATAGTTCAAGCAATAAATTTCTAAGGCCTTGTTAGGCTGGCTCTGAATTAAGATTCAGTACTAATATCAAGGACTATAAAATATAACTTTAACCTGATTCCAGAACTGGGGTATAGTTGCCTCTATTTTTCACCTTAATATCATAATATAGTGTGTGAGTACTCAGCAATTTTTCAAAGATTCTTTCTTTACTCTCCCCAAATAAAAGATGTAATGACCCTACCATTCTTTTTCAATTAAAGTTTTACAGTAAAACTGCCACTACTTTTGTTTTTCTATACATTCATTGCTTTTCTTCGGAGAGAAGTCTGAAAGTTTAACTGTTGTCATTACGAGCCAACACAATAAGATTACTTCTCAAACTTGTGCCCAGAGCTGCATTTGGGACCTTCTGTACAAACGTGTGATTACATTTTCATGCCATCAAAGCAATAACAATTCTCCTCCAAATTACTTTGTATCACCACAACCATGTGGCTGCTAACACACAGAAGTAAATATTTACTAAGCTGCATGAGGGGGTTGTCTGTTCAGAACCTTAGCTGCTTTCATTTGAAATAAGTTCCTCTTCATTTTTGTCACTAACTACACAAAGAGCCCCTCGCTTCTCAATGGTTACACAGAGAAACAATTAAAGACTGGCGAGTAGCTTTTCAAGCCCTCTGCCCAGCTGAGCGATGGGCTCTTGACAGCTGGGCTGACAGAATATTAGGAGTCATCAAAGAATGCCCGGAAGAACCCTACAGAATGACATTCCTCCACTTCTATCGTGCCCACTGGAAACCTGTGGACCGACGGTGTTCACACAGCTGTATGTTATTAGGAAGGGGACTTAAATAAACCTGGGAGCCCTCTTTAGGGTCATTTGCTATCAGAATAATGTTAACTAAAACCTGCTGGTGGTAAAGCAACTTAGTGGAGAACAATATATCGTTGTTTTTGGACAGCTAACAGAAGCCACAGGGAGTTCTTATTCTCCGTTCTATGTGTTTTGAGAAATTAATTTTACTTCTACATTTTGTAGTGAGTGATCTCCTGGGGGCTAAGAAATGTGGCACTCTTTTAACTGTACTAGAGATTGAACTCAGAGCCATCACACTAAGCCACATCCCTAGTTTTTAAGAGTTTTACATATTGAGAAAGGGTCTCTCTATGTCATTCAGTTGCCCAGTCTGGGCTCAAACTTGCGATCCTCCTGCCTCAGCTTCCCAATTGCTGAGGTTATAGGCAGGAGTCATGATGCCAGCTACAACTGTAGCTCCTCGACTGACAAGGGTAGCTGGGAAAATTCTAAAATATGCCTTGATAAGATAGATTTTGATTTGAATTACATGTTAAAAATAAACAAAAATGTAAAGGGTCTCTGAATGTTTTCTTAAAAATGTGAAGTGAATAACTAAAACTATATTTTACAATAAAATGGTGGTATGGGAATGCTATGTTAGGTAGCCAAGACTTTGTTTGAAATAAATACATAGGAGAGATGTAATTCTCTTCAAACTACTTCTTTAATGTTAATGAATGAAAATATATTACTTATTAGTAAAATATAATCAGTAAAATGTAGCTTTCCGACAAACTCACCCCCAAACTATGATACACATAGAAATCAATCTCTTTCTCCCTTGGAATTTCAAATATGCCACTATTCAAGAAAATGTAATAATCAAATAAAGATCACATGTTGCATCGATGACCTCCTCTAGTGTTTCTTCAACAAACACGTAGTGAACATGGGTTACGTGCAAGAGCCGGTGGTTCAGAACTGAGCTGCACGTTAAGAGCTGCTGCTTCAGCAGGCCCCACCCCGGGAAAGTGCAGTCAACATTAGACCGAATGTACTGGCTTCCGCATCAATCCAATAAGGAAATGGAGGCGAATTGCTCTTCTATCTCATTACACGGTAATGATCAGGTCTCTCTCACACACGTGGATGCTTTACACAATGAGGTTAATACTGTTGAATCAATAAAAGCACTTAATCAAAAAGCACGATCAAGAACTCTATTAAAACACAAGAAAAAGATCATTTGCAAGCTTTTGTTTTTCCAATTGCTTTGCTTCTCTGTAAGTAAATAGCACTTGAACCGAGTTACTTTGCTTGGATACCGTACTTGCTCTTTACTGCTCAGAGCTGTCGCTCTAAAGTTGTAGACAATAGCCACAGGCATTCAGGGTGGGCAGTGAGCTGTGGGTTGGAGGGCAGGTTTAGCTGCTGTAGACGGACTAAGACAAGCACAAGACTGAGGACATGTCACCACTCTTTGCTGAAGAGCAACTCCTCACCCGGATCACTGTTAATTGGCACTTTTCACTGCCTTCTCAATATTTCCGGTTTCAAGTTGCTTGCCTCACAATGAAAGTATTTTAAAAGGCTAGACAAAGAGAAACTTCACAATGACTTATCCCTACACAAAAACCACGAAAGGACGGACACTTAATTTCTCAGTTTGCTCTAAGACTGACAATTTGTTCCTGATCAGAGGTTTTATAAGCAGCACTGAAAAGTCAGCAGCAGCGTTAGCTAAGGACTTCAACTTCCCACAGTCTCAGTTTCATGGCTTTTCCACGTTTGAGCTATAAGTTTCAAAACACCATTTCTCTTTCATCTTCTACAAAGTGAAGTCTCAGTTATATAACATTCATTTCTGAGCACGCGTAGGGCAGTGGCCGGTTCTTCGACACACACAAGTTAAGTACAGACTTGTCTGGCTGAAACCCGGGTGTCCCCGGAGACAGAACAAACAGTACTGTAGGCTCACCACAGGGAGCTCCACGCACCAGGTCTTGCTATACACTGCGGCCTCAATGCGCCAACGATACCCAATGCTAAATGGAGAGATTGCATTTCTTCAAATAAAGAATGTGAGCACTCACAGGCCACAGATTCTATCCACCTGTTTCAAAACAGTAAGAGTTCTCGAGAAAGGTTTAGCCACGCTTTGGTGCAGCCATGCCTGTACGCCATCCATTTTCCCCGTAGCCTCAAGGTGTCTTAAATAGCGTTTCCTCTTGTTCTCAAGTATCTCGACAGCTTGCCTTCAGATTACAGATCGCTATTTTCCGGAACTACGACGAGCTACATGACCTCTACCTCCCCACGTTACCAGGGGCAGTGGTACAGAGATGCCCACTTCATGAGCCCGGTGTGACGACTGTAAGCGTGATTTCCAATGAGGTGTCTGACACAGTACGGGGTGCTTTGTAGAAACCCTAAAGGGATTAACTGTGATTTTACGTCACAACGTTAATTTTAAAATTCAGAAAGTAGCATGTGCTGGTTCTTTACATTTTGGGGTTATCACTAGTTATCTTCCTACAAATATATGAGAAATAAATATTGGGAGACATGTGATGCTAAGAGAGAACACATATTCTCATTATGTATATGTCAAATATTTTGGCCTGAGATAAATTATCAATTGACCCTTTAAAAATGGAAATTTGCATACATTAAGTTAATGTAAAATGTAATATACAAAAGTAAGATGGAACTTTTTGTTTTAACAATTCTCAATTCAGGAAACACATCACAGCCAATAAATACACATACTTTGGTATCTTCACATCCTGAACATAACTTGATTTTGAAACCATAAGATTAACAATAATTTAAAAAGGGAATGATATAGATACACAATTTTTATACACTCATATGCTGAATACCATCTTTCATGTTTAGGTGCATGCTTTCTTTTTTTTTTTTAGGCTCTCACTTTGTAGTTCAGGCTGGCCTTGAGCTCAGCCTCAAACTCACAGCAATCCTCCAGTCTCTGCCTCCTGATTGCTGGGATTACAGCTGTAAGCCACCACAGCTGGCAATATGGAAAGTGGTTCTGATTGCTGGTTGGTGTGAGTCTCCACGCCCATCACTGTTGTATGTGGTCATGAGGGACTGAACCTGGGCTCTTGCGGTTGCAGTGCAGACACCAGAACCACTTGCTTTTAAAGTAACTTAATTCACAAAGGAAAAAAACATTGATAAATTTGGTCATGTTACAATTAAAAGACATCTTATGGAAAAATGACAAGATAAGCCACAAAGGAGAAAATATTTGCAACATATAAGCTGAAAGAATTAGCATGAGGTATATTTCTTAAAATACAGATTTAATAAGAAAAAGGCAGGAATAAATATTTCATTCAGAAAAATCACATTTGGCTATTAAGTAAATGGAATTAATCCCATTGATTTTTTAATTATATTGCACTGATATCTATGATGAAATTCACAGTGCAATATACGTTTTCAAATGTTTTGTCAAAAAGATGAATGCTGATCATGCCAGGTGTTGATGAAAGTGAATCAATTTTTTAAAAATAATTTTCCCAGCTGTAAATCTCAGAGTTTAATATTTGTATATTCTATGACCCAGGGGTTTTAAATACTTGCATCTTTGCACCAGAGACACATACACAGATGCCCTACAACACCGATCAGAATTAAAACAGCATCAGACGCTTCAAGTACCCATGAAGAGAAAAATGAATACAGGAATCGCAAAATATGTTCACCAACAAAGTATTAGTGAGATACAGAAACAACAACATAGATGAATCCTAGTAATGATGGTGAAGGAAAGAAAAATCAGAGCATTTTCAGTTAAATGCATACTTTTTGTTTACACAGACATGTGATAGGACCTATTTCAAAAGGAGTACTAGATAGGAAATTCGAAATAGTGCTTAATTCTGAAGTGAGAGTTATGGACTAGAAGATTAAGTTTAAGACACAACATTCCATGGCAGGAGATTTAGCTCAGTGGTTCCAGCGCCTGTCTTGCAAGTGCAAAGGCCCTGGTTCAATCCCCAGTAACCACATACAATACTGGGCGTGGAGACTCACGCCCAGCAGCAACCAGTACCACACACCACAGTGCCGGGCGTGGTGGCTCACGCCTGTGATCCCAGCACTTGGGAGGCAGAGGCAGGAGGATTGCTGTGATGTGAGTGTGAGGCTGAGTTCAGGGCCACCCTGAATTACAAAGCAAAACCCTGCCTCAAAAAGAAAAAAACAAACAAACAAAAAAACACACAACATTCCAGTTCTTGTGGTAGATTATAAGCAAGCTGCTATTTTTATATTGTGAAAGGAAGTAAGAGATTTCCATGCATGATCAAAAGACTAAAAATTATAGGTATTCCAGCTAAAGAGGGCCAGGGAGGGGCAGCTCCCTTTAAAATAAGTGGCGAGTGGTGTCTCTGCCCTTACACACCTGCTTGTTGCATTTTGTGTCATATTTAGTAAGTTTTGAAAGTCACTCCAGATGTCATTATCTTCTCTAGGACATGCCATAAGGCTACATGGCACATAACAGAAGAGAACTTTTTAGACTTTACAAACTCTACTATGGTGATTGCCACTAAAAGGAAGACAGATACTATTGCTGATGCCTTCAGAGACGCATCAAGTGACTGGAGGATTGGAGCAGGTAGCAGAAATAGCACATATATTCATTTTTTAAAATCTAGATCAGCACTTTTGCTGTCCTTCTCCCCTAGCCAATAGTGTTTGTTTTGCAGTTCACTTCTGTACACGCAATGTGCTCTGTGTCACTAACAATAAGTGCTAATCCGGAAAAGTCCATTGTCAAATTCTGGGATATAAATGAATACTTCTCTATGGTACAATCAGAGAGAAAGTGGATGGTACACAATGCCTTTTAAAAAGAAGAAAAAGCTTGTGGAACACATAAATATTCTAATTTTTACAACCAGTGGTTACAGTAAAGGGATACAAAGAGTATAGCTTTAAGCAAGTCTTGCTTTGCACTTGAGTAATTTTGAACTTCACATCAAAAATTGTTATAACTGCCCAAATTTGTAGTAAAAGCAAAAGTAATACAAAACTATGAAGTATAGCAAATGTCAATGAAAATTTCACAGGTAGACACAGGCAATTTAGTAAACCCATCTATTGGATGGAACCTAGAAAAAACCATTCAGATTTGGGGATTGATTCCATAAATAAAAGAGCAGAAATGTTCTCTCTACCCAGTGTTATGCAAATTTAGCATTCATTTAAATTGATGATAACAGGTCCAACTACTGAGTACATATACATTTATTTTTTCACATGGTTGCTCTGATAGCCATGTTTTATGACTCATCTGATTCTAGCCAGAGAGTTTTCTAGTTCAGAAGAGCTGGGAGAGGGGTGTAAAGAGTAGGAAAAGGATCCAGGCACAGCGAGTCTTTCCTTTACTTGTGCCGAAAGTATTTATTCTGGGTTTTGACGACCATCACTGTGCAGGATTCTGGCGAGGCCGGATGTGCCAGAGGCAAAGCTTGCTCTCAGGCAGTTGGCAATCTGCTGGGAATGCAGACAAGGGACAAAGAAGGGAATGTGCAGGGTGGTGCAAGGTCCATTCACAAACCCAAATTTCTAAGACTGGAACTTAGATTGGTGGAGGGTAGATTGAGCAGTTTGCCTGAGAAGCAGTGGTTAGAACAAAGAAACTTCCAGAGCAGGATAACCGGTTTAGATTCCCTCTTCAGGCTGTGGAAATCTTCACAGGATTGGTACCTGGTGTGGTCACATGCATATATCATGAAGATCAGTCTAGCAGTTTTGAAAAGATTGAGTTGAAAGTGCCAAAAACTAGGGAGAAAACTAGTGCAGGACTCCATGTAAAGGAATGCTGATCTGAGCTAGGATAATAGGGAAAAGAAAGAGATTTAAAAGCTTTTAAATGCAGGTTTCTCCCTTAGCTATCTGCGTAACCCTAATAATAAAATAAGGGTTCAGTAAGACCACAGGAGAAATATTTTAACCTTTACTCTGCTTAGCAGCTACTTATGGGATGGAGGCATAAGGATACCTTGCCTAAAATAGCAAATAAAAGACATTTCATTTAAAAATATGGATATGCATACCTACATTCATACATCTGTATATACAATTTTATGTAATTAAAAACTATTTCCATCCAGTGAAATTTATGTAATTAGCATTTTACAGATAGTTACTAGTTACAGACTATAGGAAAATCATTCTTTAAGGTATTTTTAAATTTTTATTTGTCTTTGGACATCAAGGCCACATAATAGAAAGCAAGTTTTAATTTCAAAAATGTACTTGGGAGCCAGAGATTTAACTTCAGAGCCAGAGATTTAACTTAGTGGAATTGTGCCTGCCTGGCAAGCACAAGGTCCCAAGCTCAATCCCCAGTACACCTCACCCAAATAAAAGCTTTTCCCAGAAACGATCATCAAGAATATGTAGCCTTGTTTAAAAGGGTTAAAAATGAAGAGCACCATGTACATATTGACAGACCACTAGAATGTTCTGGAACAGTGATGCTTCCCTAAGTCATCCGCACACTAGGGTTACCTGAGAGTGCTTACAAACTGCAAAGCCCCAGCCTCTCTCCATTTATATGAAAATGAGAGTCTCAGGGGATGAGACAAAGACACGGGTACAGCAAGCTTCTCAGGTGGCACCTGAGTTCAGGAACCTCTGGTCTAGAACAGGAACTCTAAAGAGAAGTGAAACTGCTCCCTGTACCCTGGAGCTGATATAACTCTGAGGCCACAAAGTCAGGTGTGTAAGATGTATTTTTACACAAGTGACTGCTTTTCTTTTTTAAATTTCTACTTAAAGTGTAGCAAAAGTGTACTCTGAGAGAGTCAGAGAGAAAGCAGCAGGGATGACATCCAGCGAAGCCTCAGCTCACATCAGTTCAGGGGGCACCTGAGTAACTGGATGTGTTTCTTCTCCAGGTGTCCATGTCTGAGGCCCCTAGTGCAGCTGCTTCATCCTGTCCACAGGGTTACTCAGGTCCCCCGCCTGCTAGTGACAGCCCCACTACTCCTGGCTGCCCCAGACATCCTGCCCTTCCTGCATCACACTGAATTTTTAACTTGTTCTTAGCCAAAAGACCAAGAAGCAATTTGCAATGAAGTTTAAGGGAACAGGAAGCTTTTAAAATAGTGTAGAAAAAGAATTATTAAGAATGAAATACTGGGGCCGGGGATTTAGCTCAGTGGTTCCAGCGCCTGTCTTGCAAGCGCAAGGACCCGGGTTTGATCCCCGGTAACCACATACAATACTGGGCGTGAAGACTCACCCCAGCAGCAACCAGTACCACATACCACAGTGCCGGGCGTGGTGGCTCACGCCTGTGATCCCAGCACTCAGGAGGCAGAGGCAGGAGGATTGCTGTGATGTGAGTGTGAGGCTGAGCTCAGGGCCAGCCTGAACTACAAAGTGAGACCCTGTCTCAAAAAAAAAAAAAAATGAAATACTGTTCAATAATTTAACAAATTATATATATCCAGACACTTTTCTTTATCAACTGCTCATTTTGCAAAGGAATTTTTATGCTTGTTAAAATTTACTAGGCTTGTATTATCAGTATTATCATCAAATTTTTATTTATTTCCTGGAATCTTTTTAAGCTACTTGAACATTCTGCAAGGGTAAATATTTTATTAAAAATACAATCCATAAGCCTGCTTAACTAAATGCACTATGCTGCAGTACTGTGCAATATATTGACGACGAACAAGCAAGTAAAATCTTCCTGCTCATCTGTCCACTTTGGAGATTTCCCCTTATTCCCTCAGGAAACTTTCTAGACCAGACATGACTCATGATTGACTTATAAGGCATTAATGTCAATTCTTAAGAGATTTTTCATGAATATAAATCAAGCCCATTTCAATATGGAGCAATGCTTTGCAGTATTTTTTTTTAGTTTCTATGTAAGTCTCAATTCTGCATACTCATCTCTGGACTGAGTTTCTAGCAGCAGTAAGCCATCATTTACTACTAAAGGGAAAGCCTTCACTTATAAAGAGAGCCTACAATCACTGATCCATGATTTTATTATTATTTTCTTGATCTCTTCAAAAATACCCATGAATATACTTTTTAAGTCCTGTTATAGTTGTAGACCACTTTCTATTAAAAGATGCAACAGTCAACTAGAAGATAAGATGATCATGTCAGTTGGGGTAGAAAATAATCAACATAAAACAAAATAGCAGCTCAAAAAATTAACCTTTGAAACTTTGTGTATGCAAAATATATTTGCAGATTTAGGCCAAAAAAAAATAATAACAGTGATTTAAGTATTTATCTTTCAAATTTCTTCAAATCTATCAATGATTATTTTAAAGTGGTGAGTATTTTAATAGTCTTTGGATGTTTATTATACCAAATATAAACAAAACTATAGCTTTGATCATTAGAATCCACTTTGGGTTATGTTGTGATTTGAGTAAAGTTTCTAAAACTCTTAATTAAAGCCCTAGCAGGATTAGTCAATAGAATAAAAATGTGACTTAATACATAGAACTTTCTATACTTCAAAGTTACTGAATTGAGATGCCAGGCTTTTAATTGAAGTGGCATTGTAGTGCTCTGTGTCTGTCAGCATATTTATCATTCATCAGTAACAATGTGCCTAGACTGACCACTTTTAAATATGTATACCGCCATTCCTAGTGTACTCTGTGGACATTTATTTGCAGTGGCACAGCCTGCCCAACTGCCTCTTATCAAACCAGTGGTTCAGGACTTGATTAACATATATGAAAATTTTCAAGTTCACAACACCAACTCTGAGGATTGAATGCCACTACACAGTGTCTCAAAGATGAATTAAAAGGAATCTGAATGAGAATAAAAATATGGAAATCTGTTATCATTTTACTTGAGAATGGAGAAAGCACCTCCTCTTGTTTGGATCAATTTTCCAGTTGATCTTGTATGGAGATGTTTCTCCTTCTTAAAGTAACCAGGTTCCATCTATGCCACATTCACTAATAACAAAGAAGGTTCTTATAGCTGATGTGTAAATGATATTTGGGTTAGGAGAAGGAAGAATATTAGATGGACTCAACTACTTTTGGTAACAAGAAAATAGGCTACAGTTTCTAAATTTAAAATGCTCAAATACAAAAACAAACACAATTTCATCCCTTCTCTTGGCAAGTGGAACATCAAATTTTTTAGTTCAGCCAGAAAGGAAGCGTCTGTAAAGCTGGGGTCTGCAAAAACAGAGCAGAATAAAGTTTGGCTGCTAAAAAGATAAACATTAAAAAGCAGCCATACCTATAGGACACTAGAAATGATGGCTCGAGGGCATTATAGAAACCAGCCAGAACTTATCTTTTGTGAGCTCAGCTTTGCAAAAGTGAAAGACTTTATCTGAGAGAGCTGCAGGGAAACCTGCAAGAGAAAGGGAATGGCAGCCCAGGATATTAATTTGTTTGAATTTGGGCCACAGGGCTCAGCCATCCAGACACTCTGAGATTCCACAGCCATGATTCAAGGGGGCCTGACTCTTGCTTTTGTTGGCAGCCGAACTTGCCATCATCCACCTATTGATGGATTAACAGCATCTGGAATATAAGAGTTGTGGAGTGAGGAAGGTTTCCACACAGATTTCAGGAGGATGACTGGGAGGCCAAATAGTGTGCCCCTGGGAAGCCAAAGTGTGAAGCCATAAGTGAAGTCAAAGATGCAATGGATATACCAGAATATTGTAAAAACCAAAACATGAAATATCTGAAGAAAGCAATAAGGAGTGAACAAAGCTGGCCTAAGCAAGAAGCCATGAATTCTGCCACCATTGGCTAATGCCACAGGGGCAGGACTACTCAAGCCCTGAATTCACACCTAGCCATCTGTCCACATGAGAATTTTCTTATAATTTTAAGATGATCACATCTATCGTGCTATTATTATCTTCTTAACACAATGCATGCCCATCTTTTTTGTAGAAAAAAAGTCTCCAGAAAATACTTAGTGGCTCACCTGGAAAACGTCCTTATAATGCATTCTTTCCTCATTTTTCCCAGGTGGACAGTCTTGGAAAAACCCAAACATAGTGAACAGATTGAATCACTTAATAATTTGAATTCTAAATAAATTACAAAGGGCTTTGAATCAAGCTATTTTTGTCATTAGCTCTTCAAATAAAGATTATTTCCTTGAAACTTGGCCCAAATTGCGTACTCTTAAAATCATGTTTATTACAAAATGAGTGCTCAGGCATTATAATCACACTGATATTTTAATTGGCATTGCCATAAATTTGGTAGCAAGGACTATCTCTTCAAATTATTCTTCGTTCTACTGAAATTTTTAAAAATAGAAAACTCCAACAATTCAGAAATTAAAACACTACTGGAATGTTTCTTTATATTTATAGTGTAATTGGACTTTGAGAACAAAGGTTGAAGGCGAGTCAACTACACATTTTCCAATCTTAGACTTGGGTTTCCGGATTCTGGTCTGTAGTAGAATCCTCCACCAGTTTGATATGATGACTCTACCAACTGAAACAAAGAGAATCTAAAAGTATATAGAGAGGGCCGGGGATTTAGCTCAGTGGTTTTGGCGCCTGTCTTGCAAGCACAAGGTCCCGGGTTCTATCCCCAGTAACCACATATCATACTGGGCATGGAGACTCACGCCCAGCAGCAACTAGTACCACATTCCAGTGCCGGGTGTGGTGGCTCACGCCTGTAATCCCAGCACTTGGGAGGCAGAGGCAGGAGGATTGCTGTGATGTGAGTTGGAGGCTAAACTGTGAGTTGGAGGTTCAGGGCCAGCCTGAACCACAAAGCGAGACTCTATCTCAAAACAAACAAACAAACAAACAAAAAAAACCCTAAAAGTATATAGAGGGCCTAAGAAGATAGCGTATCCTATTAAATTATAATGCGTATGAATCAAAATAGAAGTTTGACTGACTAGTGTGCTATTATATAAATTTGATTTCAATATGCCTGGAATGGTCTTCCTTTTTACAATGTACACTGAAATGTTTTTAGAATTCATTTTGGGTTTTATGTTTATGAGCATAGCTGAAACTTACTGTTTTACTCTCTTGACTTAAATAGGACAATTCCTAAGGGTAAAGAATACTTATTCTGGACATAAAGGAAGTATTAGTAATAATGCCTGGAAGATTTACCACGGTGCATGAAGAAAACGTTCTTTTGTAGAAACCTTGTATCAAGAAAAATGTTTTGGTGGTGCCATTTCATTCCAGAACATGAACAGAAGACCCATCCTAATCACTAGGATCACTGCACTCCCTAAAAACCACGCTGCCCAGTTACAAGAGCCCAGGCTTCACCATCACCATCAGGCTGCTAAGTTCTGCCTACATGTACATCGACTCTGGGAAAGGATGTGCTACTTGGGCAGGGAGGTGGGATGCAACACTATTTATCCTAGCAGTTGCTTTGGAACTTGAACATTTAAAAGAAAAAAAAATTGGCACCTGTGTTACACAAAATGCATAGCTGGTTAAGAAAACCTCATTTTTTGGGTAAAAACTTCTGTTTCCCCAGTTGCACTGTTTGAACATGAATCTGTGTACCAGAAGGTTGTTCAGGATTATGAAACTTCATGCATTTTATCACAAGCAAATATAAACATTTTCAAGGAAAGCACAAGGCAAGAGACATGAAAGACCATATGTTTCCAATGCTCTCCATGTCAAAACTATACTCGTCTCCAGAAAATAACTGCTAGTCATATTGAATTATTTTGCCAGATATCTTCCAAAAGTTACTTGGAAGAAAGTACAGCGCACTCTATGTACCATGTAATGGATAAAAATAGATTTCTCCAGACCAAAGTTATGACATTCATGAACTGTTTTATTGGCTATAATACTTTATAAGATTTCTCAGTTTTATTGCTCATGAG
>PVIR01014549.1:0-40007 GCA_004026965.1 Petromus typicus | reverse complement strand
CTGTGTGAAGTGAGCAATTCCCAGGCCCCAACCTCGATGTTCCCAGAAGGTCCTCCCGCTACAGTTCCTGCTATTTTGAGCACAAGTACAAACATAGTTCTTGCCCATAATCTCTCAGAGGGAAGAGTGGTTTCTGTTACTGATGCTTTGGCTGCGCAGTGCCTGCTCTCCTTATTTTAATTGCTAGTTTTTGTTCTTTCTAGGGTATCATCTTTTCTTCATCACTCTCAGCTCATAGAGGTGAACTAAGCCTGGCCCAGAGGTGGAACACATGACGTGGGCCCCACGCCAAACACCGCAATCTATTGTCTGCATTCCCATACCCGATAATGTGTTCAGGAGTGGACATGTGATGAAGTTGGAGCCAGTAAGACACAGTGTGATTTAGCTAGAAACACTGGTGCACAGATCATTTTCTTCCCAGATGATACACTACAGAAGACACTATGGATGGTTGGCATCTCCATGGCCCTGGGAGATGATCCAAGTCAGGGTTCCCAACCCCAGCAATGGTAACATTGATCAGTATCCCTGTCTTCTATGTGCTAGATGGCCAGTAGCACTTGGTCCATGGCTTGAAATGACACAAAATGGTCCTGGATATTGGCAAATGGTTCCATGGGTAAACATCTTCCTTTGTTGAGAAATCGTGGCCAAAGGTAACCATTAAAATTTTATCCCACTTGCTTGTGGGTTATGGCTTGTGTCTAGATGTGCTTCATGCAGTCTTTTTCAAAGGTAGCTAAATCTAGAGTGTCTAATGCCAAGATTAAGGGCATGTGATTACTAAACCACTCCACATCAGTCATTGGTTTGGCACTGCCTAATCGTGGCAGTCTGAATAAGATAAGAGGGGCAGAAAGATGCCATTAAGTGCTCCTGTTGATTTTTCTGTCTCCCACCATCATGAACTGTTGCCCCTCTGCCTTGGAGCCAGCCAGTTATGAACTGGAACCTCTATGAATTGTAGGCCAAATAAACCCCTTTCCCTCTAACTTTAAGTGTCAGGTATTTGGGAGAAAAAAGTAACCAACACAGAGTGTTTGCTTGAGAAATGAGCGCGTGATACAGTTCCATAAAATATGTCTTCCAGGAGTTTCTGGGCTTTCCTTTGTTCGGTACAAAGTACAAAAGGAAAATATACATTTCGCATCTTTTTTGAACATTGCAGTTGCTGATATGACCCTTGAAATTTCAGCAGCCATTGTGTGACCATTGGGGAGGTGTCCTGAGCGAAGAATTGACACTGAGAAGTGAAGCGGGAAGAAAAAGGCAGCACCGTGATTGTACTGCTGAGGCTCTGAACTCACCAGCCTCGATCTCACTCCATTTTGGATTTCCTGTTGTGTGAAGTAAAAATGCCCTCAGTGTTGATGTTACTCAGATGTCTTGTTGTTTTGCAGATCAAGTTGTCCTAACTAACGTGGACTCCAGTAGGAATGTGTGAAGTCCTGGGAGTTCCTCCAAGTTCTCCTCCAATCAAAAAGGAAGCTTCTGTCTAAAACTTAGCATGATAGAGCAACGGAGGGCTGGCAAAAGGTGAAGGACATTTGAGTGGCCGTAGCTCAGATATATGAGACAACACATTCACTTTGCTTTTGCCTATTAAAGTTCGGGTTTTTACCCTTGTAATAAAAAGTGACCTGATGGAAACAGATGGAATAGAAATAGTCTCTGGCAGAAATATCACTTTTTTGTTTTTGTTTTTTAGTTTCTTAAGACAGGGTCTCACTTTGTATTTCATGCTGGCCCTGAGCTCAGCCTCCAACTCACATCACAGCAATCCTCCTGCCTCTGCCTCTTGAGTGCTGGGATTACAGGCGTGAGCCACCATGCCTGGCACTGTGCTGTGTGGTATTAATTGCTGCTGGGTGTGAGTCTCCACGTTCAGTATTGTATGTGGTTACCTGGGGATCGAACCCCACTCCTGGTGCTTGCAAGACAGGCGCCGGTACCACTGAGCTAAATCCCTGGCCCAACATAAAAATATTTTTGCCAAAAGTATCACTCAAATTAAGGAAAGTATGGACACATGTTTGGCCCCTTGTCACAATTTCATACTCCACTGAACCACTTGCAGGTATTATCGGTACAGATACTTGATCATGTTTTATCCATAAAAGTAAAGATTTAAAAGAAAACTTACTTACATCTTTTTCAAATTCTCCTTTTACATAGTAGAAAATGGAAGCCCCCAAAGAGAAGAGATATCTCCAAGGTCACACAGTTTGAGTGGCAGCGCCAAGGCCGGAAGCTGCATCTACTGCCCATTCTATCCCTGCTCATCCTCCCTCAACTCCCCAGTATGATATTGGTACTTCATTTCTGAATGGTCCATGCAGAGATGGAAGACTTGTCCTAGTTTTCTTGAACTGCCAGAAGTCATTGTCTTTGCACTCAAATCGTCGCAGGTGGTGACACTCAGAAGAAGCATGTTTTAAAATTCTCTTCCTGGAAAAGTGGTGTCTTTAGGCAAGAGAGTCCTCAGGATGGGCAGAACCCCTATCCTCAGTGAGGACAGATGGACTGTTGGAAAGGCTGGCCCGGCAGCCTGCTCTCCATCAGGCCGAGTAAAGCCAGCTGGAAGCTGGAAGGGCAGAATAGCCAGAGACAGCACAATAGAAGAAAGAGGCCTCCAGTGGCAAAAGGCATATAATCTTTTATGCCACCAAAAATTCAATCCAAATTTAAGGCTGACACACAGGTGGAGTGGGTGGGTCTCTTTGATTTGATGGGTTCTCTGAGGCTCTGCCTGCCTAAAAATATCTCCACCACCCACCTGCCTAGGACTCCCTCCTTTCTTATCAGCTCTGCAATTCCTACCATTTGAGTCACTGTGGTTTTAGATGACAAAAGATGGGACATGTTTCCCAGCAGGTCACCATTAAAGCAGGTTTCCAGGGAGTGGAAGGGAGGCCCTCGAATGTGCCTCTTTTAGCACAAAGAACTAGTACTGCCAGAAGCCTAGAGAAGACAGGACTGGCCTGCTTTGCAGTTTTGCCTCCTATTGAGACACTTGTCATTCAATTCATTCATGCCCCTATGACCATGGCCTTGAAGAAATTAGGCATCAGCCTTCAAAGAAAATAAGATAGTGGGCCTGTAAATGAAGCAGCAGACTCTCCTTGTCTTCTGTAGCCCGATTTAGGTTTGGCTTCTTCCCCTGTGGGAGTCTGGGTCCAAGTTGGAGAGCTTTTCCCCAAGAATGAGGCACCAAGTCATCAGAATGCTCCCAGATCTCAGTAGGCACTATCTAAGTGTTATTGTTTCTCCCCAAATTCTTCCCTGCTTCCCTTGGGCAATCCCAAAAAAGGAAATTTTAATACCAGACATGTCAGAGACTGCCTTGCTATTGAGAAGTACAGAAATGAAATACGGGGGGCATGGAGGAGACTGGGGGACTCACGTCCCTGTTGATTGGTTTTGTCCACTGCATTCTGACAGGTGGGAGCCTCAGCTGTGCTTTGTCAGAGGCTGGAGCAAGGGAGAGAAACTGACAGCGAGGGTCAGAGGGGAGCGGTGGCTGACAGGAAGGGGCTGCCAGGCAGCAGAGTGATTAATGATCCTGGGACTGGGGAGCGGACAATGGCCAGAGGAGAGGCAGATAGCACTGATGGCGTTGGGAGCTGTGATGAGAATGTATAAGCTCTGATGTGAAAGGGAAGCTGAATGCTTAAGAAGATAGTTGGCACAGGCCTGGCTTGTCAGGTGGAATCAAGGTGGTACCTTGAGTTGAGTCAGGTCATTCTTTCATTCATTAGCAAGGTGCACAAAGATAAAGCTAGAGAATTCAGTGGCAGGGACTGATTAATGTCAGTTTGGTTTGTGATTGTCTTATCTGAGGTAGACATACCTTGGAGGGGGGGTGGTTTGCCCTTGAAGCAAATGGATACTCTTCTTGCCAGTCACCATGGAAGTAATTTAATAAAATGCTGGCCACAAGGATAGAAAGATGAGAAATTTCCTCTAAGTAGGACATCTCTTCAGCTGGATCCTCTAGACCAAAACAGCCCTGGGGTATTTCCAGTGTGAGTGCACATTATGGAGGCAGAAATGTTTTTCTTTTGTCATATGTGGGCATGTAGGAGCCAGATTACAAAATATGTCTTGAGGTTGGACCTGATGTAAGAAAGAGTTTTGCCAATGCTTAGTTTTCATAAATACCTTCTGTTTTTCTCATACTGAGAAAATTCTTAAAATCACAGCCTGGTCTTAGTGACAGCATAATGGCGGAGGCGAAGGACTGACACCTGCTTGGGTCCAAGCAGCAAGACGATGAGCAGTGCTCACTCCTTTGAGGTCAGAGGAGTACAGCCAATGGCAATGAGAGGACAGTCATACCCAGGAGAACCATCAAGAGGTTCAGGGAAGGGGCAGTGTCTGAGAGACAGGTCTTACTTTGTCCCTGGACCTTGTCCCTGAAGCAGCTCTCTAGGAAGCTCTATGCAATGGTTTGAGCTCTCAGAGATCAAGACTATTAGTTCAGGGAGGGATTAAACTCAAGTAGTATCACACCTGCCTTGAAAGCACAAGGACTGAGTTTGGTCCCTGGTACTGCAAAAAAAAAACAAAAAAAAACAAAAACAAAAACAAAAAAACAGTATCATTTCAAGTCACCGCAACATGCTCTCTCATATGTCCAGCATGCCGCAAAGGCCCTGGAATTGTGTTGAACTTAGGGACAGAGATGAGTTAGACACAATCCCTCTGCCAGGGACCTTTTCTTCTAAGTGCTCACCCCGTCCCTGCAGGTAGCTGGAGCCACAGCTCCCTGAGTCCTGGATGTGAGATTGCTACTTATTTTCTTGTGCATCATTTGTGTCACCAAGTCCACGGCTCAGTTTTAGTAACCAGAAGGTCATCAGGCTGAAGAGTTTCTGGCTCAGCCCTTGGGTTTCCAGACGTAGAGACACTTAGTGGTGGGATCTAGAGGGTAGGAGGGTTCTAGACCTGTCACTTGGAAAAAAAGAGCACTTTCTGCATATTGGTCCAGGAGCATCACACTTGTTCAGAAGCTGACAAAAGGAGGCAGCTCAGACATCCAGATTCAAGTGTTAACTCTAATTCCGGGGCGTGTTACTGAACTTCTCAAGGCTTCCGCGTCCTTCTCAATAAAGTGGGGGCAATGAAGACATCCACTCACAGAAAGTCTGTTGAAGATTAAATAAAGATAATTAGTTTCAAGGTCTTTGTTCTGCATATGGCACATTAAAAATGTCTCGTGTGTGTTGGAGATTTAGCTCAGTGGTTCCAGAGTCTGCCTGGCAAGCACAGGGTCCCAAGTTCAATCCCTGCTAACCACATATTACAATGCTGGGTGTAGTGGCTCACACCTATAATCCCAGAATTTGGGAGGCAGAGCCAGGAGGATTGCTGTAGTTAGAGGCTGGCCTGGGCTACATTGTGAGTTCAGGGCCAGCCTGAACTATAAAAGTTTTTTCTTCAAAATCTATTGGAGTTAGGGATGATTTGCCTCTTTGCTCTGCTTCAAAGTATATGTCTATTATAATAGCATCACCAATTGATGAGAATATGCTTGTTGAAGCTCTTGCGTCTCCCATTCCCTGCAACTCTAGTGTTTCTCACAGAGTATTATAGCTATGTGATAATACTTTAGCCAAAAAGTAGCACTCCATTTGTTTACTATGGTGTAATAAATTACACTAAGATCTAGTATCCTAAGATAACAATTGTACATGTTATATCTGATGAGTTTATGGGTCATAAATTTGGGCAAGGCTCGGCTGGCAGATTCTTCTGCCCCACTTACTGCTGACACAGAATTCTAGATCTGTCCTTTGGCAAAAAAAGAGCACTTTCTGCATATTGATACAGGAGGAGCATCACACTTGTTCAGAGGCTGACGAAAGGAGGCAGCTCAGACATCCAGATTCAAGCGTTAAGAATTTGAGCCTCAGTCAACTGGGAGAGAGTCCAAGATGGGTCCCCCTTGCATTTCTGATACAGCTGGAATTCTGGGCTCAGCTGGGATGGTCAAATGCTTACACATTATCCCTTTACTATGATAGTTTGCAGTAGTCAGACTTATTACATGGACTCTATAGTCTATCTTCAGAATTCCCAGGATATCAGGCCAATTCTATTAGTTCAACGAGGTATTAAGCCACATCTCAGTTTCAAGAGGAAATACATAGACTTCTAAAAGGTATAGTTGCAAAAAAAATTTTTTAAAAATCTTTATTGGTACATTAAATATACAGATCATGATTACACTTCATAATGGGGATTTGTACCAGTATAAGACACAACTTAATTCTCATTTTTTCCCATAGCCCTACCCATTCTACCACCCCCCATATACATAAAATTTGTTTCTTTACTCTTTTGTTACAATCTCAACATTTTCCCTCTAGTTGCAAAAAATTTGAGCCTAATTTAATGTAACAGAGATATTAGGTGCATACAGATCAATATTTTTTAATGTAAAGAAACTTTGGAGGAGCAGAAATAAAAGGAAATATCTGTGATTATTCTTCTCCTCTAAGAATGGAGAAACTCTTAAAAGAAACCAGAAAGTCACATGTTAATAGAACTTAAAATTCTATATTTTGTAAACCATCATAAACAGAGCTAGGTCAAGAAGACTGAGTTCAAGGCCAGAGCTGACTACATGGTGAGTTCAAGGAAATCCTGGACTACATAATCAGACCCTGTCTCCAAAAAAATTGTAAACAAAATAAAAAAATAAAACTTGTGAATCCAAGAGCTAAGGATGTAGCTTTGTGATAGAACTCTTGCCTAGAATGTGCAAGGTCTTGAGTTCAATCCTATAACCTCAAAACAAACAACTGGTCAATCTAAAAAGAAACTTAGAGACAGGCTTTCCCAAGGAAAGAGTCTATTTATGGATGTGTGGCAGAAGATTACGATATCTGGGGGACTTGTACTACAGCATACCCTGTAGGGACTGTAGGCTTAGTCTAGAAAGTGGAGAAAAGCTAGGGCTCTTACAGGCAAAAGGAGAAAGATCACATAAATCATTTTGAGATAAGAGAAGAGTGGTTACAGAGGTTTGCACCGGAGTTGATATCCAGGACACTGGTGGAGATAGTGTGTCGGGCTTGACTCATGCAGCGGGCTGCAGTTGCGTGGTGTCTCTTGTGCTAGTTTCTGTAATGAAGCAAATAGTATGTGAGGAGAGCCTTCCCTTCATGGCTTCTGGTTCTGTTTGTCTGGTCTGACAAAAGTGACTCCTGTTTGATTCTGACAATTTCACAGGCATACACCATTAAATAAACAGCTATACTATATAAGAAGCTAATACTTAGAGGATAGAGTATAAATGAAGAAAAAAATGAATAAGAAAGAATAAGTTCAATGGAAAAGTTAGATGAAGGAAATGAATAATAATTCCCTAAGCAAGAAATGCACTGATAAATATGCAGGAAAATTCATCCTCTTTCTAAAAATAGAAATGAAAATCATTACAAGATATTTAATATCTTCAACTCTGGCTGACAAAAAATTACTAGATACCAGCACAGAGGCTAGGAGGCGGCCTGCTCAACAAACATCCTGAAATAAGTTTGATATTGTATAATAAAAACCCTTTTAAATGTTATATTCTTTGATCTTCTCATTCCATTTGCAGGAATTTATTATAAGAAAATAATTTGGGGACAAAGACATTTATTTAAGTGTTACTCAAAATAATGATAACAAAAACTCAAGAAAATCTAGCAATTAAGGATTGCATAAAATGTATTATATTTTCACCCAGAGCAATACTATGCAGCCACTAAAACATTTCTTGACATGGAAGATCTTTCATAATATATCAGAGGAAAATTATGTAATCTGATTTGTATTCTGCAAGAAAAATAATACACATATTTGCCTTGGAAACAACTTGGTGCTAGATAAATGTCACTGCTTCCACTGCTTCCTAACTACATAAAGGTACAAAACTGATGATTATTTCAATGAGAATGTCACGAGTTGAATTGTGTCTTCCCCTCAAAGTTGCTGAAGTTCTCACCACCAGCTCCTGTGAACATGACCTTGCTTAGAAACAGGGTCTTTGCAGATGAGGGAAGAGGAAGTCGTTGGGTGGGAGTTAATCCTATGTCACTGGACCTCTTATAAAAATTAAATTCAAGTAGAGACAAATACAGGAAGAATGCCTGATGAAGATGAAATCAGAGATCAAAGAGCTGCTACAGGACTGGGGAGTTAGCTCAGTGGTTCTGGCGCCTGTCTTGCAAGCGCAAGGATCCGGGTTCGATCCCCGGTAACCACATACAATACTGAGAGTGGAGACTCGTGCCCAGCAGCAACCAGTACCACATACCACAGTGCCGGGCGTGGTGGCTCACGCCTGTAATCCCAGCACTCGGGAGGCAGAGGCAGGAGGATTGCTGCGATGTGAGTTTGAGGCTGAGCTCAGGGCCAGCCTGAACTACAAAATGAGACCCTGTCTCAAAAAACTAAAAAAACAAAGAGCTGCTACAGAGGCCAAGAAAACCAAACATTTCTAGAAAACCAACAAAAGCTAAGAAAGAGTCAAGGAGCAATCTTTCTCATAGCAGGACTCAACTTTGCCAATACCCTGATCTCATATTTCAGCCTCCAGAGCCAAGAGATAACAAAAATAAATGTCTATTGCTGACCCAGTTAGCATTTGTTACTTTATAAGAGCTCTAGAAAACTCTAGAAACTCTAGAAAACTCATGTAGATTTGTGACCTTGTCCGGGATGCCTGGCCTGCAATACTACACTGTGAGGGAGATGTGAACTGGGCAGTAAAAGCTTGACCCAGCAAGACCGAGAAACCATGGTAGTCCCGAGGCAGACGTGGTTACTGGAGGAAATTAATGAATGAGCAAGAGAAGGCTCTTAGGGGCCGGGGATTGAGCCCAGTGGTTCCAGTGCCTATCTTGCAAGCACAAGGGCCTGGGTTCAATCTCTGGTGGAGACTCAGTTACCAACAACCAGTACCACATACCACAGTGCTGGGCATGGGGGCTCACACCTGTAATCCCAGCACTAGGGATGCAGAGGCAGGAGGATTGCTATGATGTGAGTTTGAGGCTGAGCTCAGAGTCAGCCTGAACTACAGAGTGATATCCTGTCTCAAAAAAAAAAAAGGCTCTTAGCAGAGAGCACATCCAAACAGATGAAGGTGGAAGCTGAGGTGGGGGGAGCTCCCAATCCCCAAGAGCCAGAGAGAGCACTTTATGTCTGCTCATGATTAATTCCCTCAGTGCCCTCAAGGAATTTGTGCCACGGTTATTTGCTTGGATTCCTCCGTGACTTCAATAAATACTTACTTTGTCTGGGTTGGCCAGAGTGGATCTCTATTCCTTGCAACTCAAAAAAGAGTTTGGTGAGCAGTCAGGAAGGGAGGAGTGGAATGTCTGTTATGGATTTCTCCAGGTGGCAGTTCTTCCTTCATCCTAAATGTACCACACTTTCAAAATTTTTCTACAAGAAGCCATACAATGATTAGTGTTTTAAGCCGATGCTATTAACTCATTTATTTACTCATTTAAGAAGTCATTGTTGAAAGCCTCCTATGTGCTAAACACTTTTCTGGACTTTAAGGAAGCAGTGACTAGAAATCAAATAAACCTTTGTTTTTGTGGAGTTGGTGATGAAGAAGATGGACAAGAAAAGTAGAGAGTGTGTTAACTAGTGAACCAGCTGACAGAGAGAGACACAGAATTGCCAGGGGAGGAAAAGTTTTTAATTTTTAAGACAATGGGATTTAAACCAAAACTTGGAGGTGAGAGAAGTTATGTATAGCATTAGAAAGTATCAAAAAGAGAGACCAACAAGGACATGTCTGGTATATTCCAGGAAAAACGGGGTGCCCGGTGGACTGTGGCAAGATGAAAGAAAGAAAAGATAGCTAGACATCTTTTAATCCCCAGGAGGCTGAGGCAGGAGGATTGTGAATTCAAGGCAAGTCTGGGCTAAACAGTGCATTCCAAGACAGCTTGCTATGAAGCAAGAACTTGAGTCATCCTGAGAATATCTATCGGCATGTAACAATTTTTCTCATAACATGGTGGCTTAAAGCATGGTGGCTGAAAGCATTCATTACCTCATAGTTTCAAGGCCTCGGGGTTCTCATGAGATTGTAATCATGATGTTGGCCAGGGGCTATATGCATCTGATATACTGTTCCAAAGTGACATACACACCCCTGTGCCTGGCAGGTTGGTTGCTGTGTGGCCCCGATGGGGCTGCGTGGCATACTCCACCTGTGTGCAGTCTTCCTTCCTCAGTGAGCGGCCCCAAGTAGAACAAGCCCCTCTGGCTTTCATGACCTGCCTTTAAGAATTGCACTTCACATACAACGTTTTTCACAATTGTACAGGTCACACAATTCAGATATCTCCAATATGAGAGGGAACTACACAAGAATGTTACTACCAGGCAGCAATGGGGTCCCCATTGAGGCTGGCTGCCCCAGCTACCCAACTTAAAGCATGGCTTTCAATACGTACAAAGAGACAATTTTCCAAGTTCATTTGCATGCCTTGTTGTCAGGAATATCAAATGCAACTGGATTTAGGAAAATAACATTTCTCCAATGTTGACTTCCAAGGAACCTAATCTACTATGGACTCCCATCACCAAAAGATTTGAAGAAAGCAAAATATGAAACCAATCAATAAATCAATAACTGATTGCTTTGTCATCCCATATAACAGAAGAAACAGAAACTCCTTTGGATCATCATCCATCCAAATTCGAACTTTCCTGGTTGTGTCAGACATTTTTTCTTTGCTTTTCCCATTTAAATTAGTTTGCTTCACACTGTAGTTTTTAGCCTCGCGCAGAGTTCCTCCCTAGGAGGCATCTTGGGAACGCGGCGGTTGCTTGGTGCCTGGGGATACACAGGGCGATCTCTCCTGGCGAGTGGAAGATCAAACCCCAGGTGGTTCCATCCTCTGCAGTCTGGGAGATAGCCCTGATCCAGGCTCTGAGCAAGTTTCAAATATCCCACCAGATAGTGATAGAAGTGAAAGTACTGAGCCCTAGGGTGTATTTTATATGTAATTGGAGGACCTTTTAAAAGTGCTTTTTAAAAAATACAACATAGGGGCCAGGGATGTAACTCAGTGGTTCTGGCGCTTGTCTTTGCAAGTGCAAGGACCCGGGTTCAATCTCGGTAACCACATACAATACTGGGTGTGAAGACTCACACCCAGCAGCAATCAGCACCACATACCACAGTGCAGGGCGTGGTGGCTCACGCCTGTCATCCCAGCACTCAGGAGGCAGAGGCAGGAGTATTGCTCTGATGTGAGTTTGAGGCTGAGCTCAGGGCCAGCCTGAACCACAAAGCGAGACCCTGTCTCAAAAAACAAAACAAAAAAAAAAAACACAAGAACACAGGAGGATTTCAAGTTCAAGTCCACCCTGCCACAGGATAGAAAAAAAATTAAAAAGGCTGGAGATGTAGCTCAGTGTTCTCATTCTGAGTTAAGCCCTAGTACTGGAAAAGGAACTAGGGGGGTGAAAAATCTTAATAAATTATGGGAAGAGTATATATACATTGTTTTGTTAAGTTCTTCACCAGAAATGTTCACCATTTTGGAAAAACACATTGCTCAAGGCCATACTGCTCGTAGGAACTGAGTTTCCAATGTCTGTATTAGTTTTCAGTTACAGCTGTCACATGATTGGTGGCTTCACTTTTAGGAGATAGTTTCTGTTTATTTCTTCCCATGCAGTTCTCCCTGGGTTGTTCCCTTTTTCTCGCTTCCCCTGGTACTGGGACTGAAGTGCAAGAGCACCTCATTGAGCTACATCGCCAGTCCTTTTCAGTTTTTATTTAAAGACAAGTTCTCACTCACCTACTCAGGTGGAGCTCAAATTTGGGATCCTGCTCCTGCCTCAGGAACATGCCACCTTGCCTGGCTGAGACCCACCTCCTCCTGCTCTAATCTCCCTCAGCCCCTCTTCTCATAGTGCCCAAACCAGACATCAGCGTCTCCAGTTGCGTCTCCCTTGGGGTAATGTCCTCCTCGTAAGCCAAGAGGGGGATATGGCTTTCCTGAGCTCCTCCAGCATTGGGGAGGAGAGCAGAGGACACCCCTGTGGGTCCACAACAGAAAGAGGATGGGGGTTTACAGGAGGAAACAATTAGTGGCCTCATCCAGGCTGTCGCCATCATTATCATCTACAACAAAGCTTTGCACTTACAAGTTTCAGATTCAACTGCCACCCCCACCCCAGCACCTCTGTTAAGCAGTGGAGTAGATATCATCAACCCCATTTCACAGGTGAAGAAACAGTCTTGGGTTCTGAAGTTTGGAGAGGACACTGAGTTTTCCTTGAAACTCCAATCTGCTACCAGCAAGAGAAAGATGGTCCAAGTCCAACCAGATATATGTCTTCTCATTTCTATTCTGTCTTGGTTACTATATTGTTGCTGGGACAAAATACCCAGCATCCAAAAGTTAAAGGGAAAAGGTTTATTTCTGTTCCTAGTTTGTTGAAGTTCCTAATCAGTTGGCTGCAAGGCAGGGCAGGATGGTAAAGGGGAATCACTGAGGAGAAACAGTCCATGGTGTGGCAGGAGGGAAGGGGCAAGTTTTCATCTCCTTTCCCTTTGTATTCCCTCCAGGCAACATGATTATTGGTTGGTGACACCCAGACCCAGGGTGGATCTTCCCTCTTCAGTAAGTACATCATCTACACCCAGAATTGTGCTAAACCAAGCCATTCTTCCTTCTTCAGTAAATCCATTACCCACACCCAGCACAAGGCAGTGGCCTAAACCAGCATCACACACCCATGATCCAGTCACTCCCCAAAGCTTCACCTATGAGTGCATGAGATTGCTGTTGGGTGTGAGTCTCCATGCCCAGTATTGGTGTATGTGGTTACCGGGGATCGAACCTGGGTCCTTGCACTTGCAAGGCAGGTGCCAGAACCACTGAGCTAAATCTCCAGCCCCTCTATGTTGATTTTTTTTGAGACAGGATGTTGCTGTTGCTTGGGCTGGGCTTGAACTCACTATGTAGCTTGGCTGGCCTCAAATTTATTGGGGTGATCCTCCTTCCTCGGCTTCCCATGTGCTGGGATTACAGGTGCACAAACCACGCCCAGCTCCTGTCTTTTTTTTTTTTTTTTTTTTTTTTATGCCTCTGAAGGTTGAACAAGGGGGCCAGAGGTCTGGCCAGATGGCAGGATAATAAATGACTCTGATTTAATCATTTGTAGCTCTCCTCTTAATTAATAGGTTTTTTCCCTAAGTGACTTGCTGATCGAACAAACAGATACACTGGTTAGGTGAGGACTGAGGGTCTAGGGAAATCTACACTGAGAGGAGGAGTTGGATAAAGAGAAGCCAGCTGGGTAGAAGATGTCCACCCTCTGCACACCAGTGTGGGCCTGGCTTCAGGAGCCACCTCCTCTGCAGATCTGAAGGGCATCTGATCCAGTGACAGAGCCTTGGGAAATGGACTCTTCTCTGCGGCCTGAGGCTATCTGGAAGCCAACTTAGCCACAGAGCTTTTTAATTTCTTTCTTTTTTTTTTTTTTTTTTTGAGACAGGGTCTCACTTTGTAGTTCAGGCTGGCCCTGAGCTCACACTCACATCACAGCAATCCTCCTGCCTCTGCCTCCCGAGTGCTGGGATTACAGGCATGAGCCACCATGCCCGGCACTGTGGTATGTGGTACTGGTTGCTGCTGGGCGTGAGTCTCCACACCCAGTATTATATGTGGTTACTGGGGATCAAACCCAGGCCCTTGCGCTTGCAAGACAGGCCCCGGAACCACTGAGCTAAATCTCTGGCCCCAGAGCATTTTAATGTCTAAGGTCAAGGTATGAGCTTCACATGGGATATTGGAGTGTGCCTGTAAATGAATGACTGAAACAGGAGGATGACCAGTTAGTTCAAGAGAAGCCTGGTCTACACAGTGAGATCTTATCTCACAAAATAAAACAAATAAATAAAAGCTGGGCCTGGGTTCAAACCTCAGTCTTGAAAAAAAAATTATCTAACAGGTGGCTTTACATTTAGTTACCCTAAAGCATTGTCTGGCATTGGGGACCAAAATGGCCACTGCATCATTTTGCACATGGCTTTTAACTTACTCACTTGATATGCACGGGCTGTGTAAGGAGAAGAGTGGGAGGCGCTGTTCCAAACACTGTGTGTTATTATTCACAGTTGGGGTCCAATGATGTTACGTGATAAGCCCCTCGTTTCTTTGAAACAACCACAATGTAAAGTCCACGTGGCAAGGTCTACTTGGCAGAAATGATCATACAGAGGCGTGCTTTCAAAGTCTCACGTGGAATCAGAACCTGTTATTGATGAGTTTGTTCATGAGGGATTGGATTTGTTAACACGGACACTGCTTTTTGCCCCTTTCATTGCAGCTGGGAGTTAGATTGAGACTCCAAATTTAACCAGAGCACATACAGCAATCTGCTAAAGAACTTCTGGCTCTCCTGTACTTGTTCTACTTGTTACAGGGACCCCAATGATCATGTCATATAGTACAGCATCCTGCCAATCTGTAATCACAGATAAATTATTATCCGTTGGGCTGGAGATGTAGCTCAGTGGTGGAGTGCCTGCCTACCTCCCACAAGGTGGTGACTTCAATCCCTAGTACTGAAAGTAATATTATAAACTGTCTCTTTGGAGCATTATTTCACTCACTTAATGGAATTTTTCTCAGCATTTTTGTTTCTCTCACATTGCATCTTTCTTACAATAAAAAATGGTAATAAGCATCATCTTCTCTAGTATTGCTGGATGTCAAATTCCTTTGTAGCCTTCTTCCTCCAACACTATATGGGAATCAAACTCAAGACCTTGTATTTGACTTGCAGGTGCAGAGCCACTCAGCTACATCCCCAGTCCACCTATGTAGCCTACAAAAGCCAGTTCAGATGTCCCTCCATCCCTAACCTGCCTTCTTTCCTCTATATCCCCACCAGAGTGCCTCACTAAATCTCCACAGCAGCCAGGTCTTCTGGTGCACAACTGTAATCTCAGCACTTTGGGAGCTGAGACCAGATAACTGGAACCAGGTGACTCAGTGACTTAGCAAGAACCTGTCTCAAAATAAAAAGCCAAAAAACTGGGTATCTGGCTCCCTGCAAGGGCTGGGTCCATTCCCAATACCACAAACATCAATCAGTCGATCAATCTCCAGAATCACTTATCCGTAATTCTTTTTGTAGTGTTTCTTTTCAACTTTAATTTCTTATTAGTATTTCTCTGCATTTCATAATGATTAGATTCCTCATGGGGAGCTGATACATCTCCCCATCTCTGATACATTAGGTATAGAATACATCCTAATTCTTTCTCCGTTTTCTTTCCCTCTTCTCCTACCCTTTCTCCATCTCTTGATCCCCTTCTCATTTGAACAAAATCTATCTCCTTACTTTCTATTTTCCCTTATTTAGCTCTTTATTTATATTTTGGATTTCTCATATAAGAGAAACTGTGGTATTTAAGCTTGTGTCTGATTTATTTCACTTAATATTGAGGTCTCCCGGTGCCTCCATTTTCCTACAAATGACTCAAGTTTATCCTTCTTTATGGAAGAATAGGAC
Organism: Petromus typicus; assembly: GCA_004026965.1. Classification (NCBI taxonomy): domain Eukaryota; kingdom Metazoa; phylum Chordata; class Mammalia; order Rodentia; family Petromuridae; genus Petromus; species Petromus typicus. The sequence continues at coordinate 24,449 of PVIR01014549.1, read as the reverse complement.
TCCATTATAATATTTGTATCTTGTCTTTAACAGTTCTTTTCCCCTAGACAATAAGTTCCTTGAGAACATTTTTTTCTTTTTTGGTATTTTGTTTTTTAAATATTGATTTTATTGGTCTATTTTATATGTACATTGTGATCAAAATCAACATTGAGAATTTGTACCAGTACATGACCCATCTTGATTCTCCTTTTTCCCCATTCCTCCGCCCTCCCTACAACTCCCCATCCTTTATACATATAAGCTTTGTTTCCTTTTTTTTAAAACCATCAAATTTTTTTTCTTTTTAATATTTGTACTTCACCTACTGGCCATGGTATCTTGCACATAAGCAATAAAGATTTAGCTACAGAAATGTATTACTGTTTCATTTCTCCACCATTGTTATCTACACCACACTGTTTTCATTATTATACCTTTGCTGCATATTTTTAAAATTAATAACAGAAAAATAACTGAGCCTGGGATTTAGCTCAAGTGATACCACACCTACCTTGGAAGCAAAAAGGCCTGAGTTCAATCCCTGGTACCACAAAAAATTAAAAATAAATAAATAAAATAACTTACATATATTTATTGCCTATCATATTCTATGAAATGGTCTTGGTGTTTTACATTATCTCATTTAATCCTAACAGGAAGTCCATGGGGTAGGTATAATTATTTCTATACCATTGATAAGAAAACCAAAATGTGAGGAGATCAGATTACTTCAAGATAAATGTAAGCTGAATGAAGGGGTACATACTTGTAATCTTAGCAGTCTGAGGGGGCAGGGGCAGGAGGATCATAGGTTCAAGCCCAGCCTGGGAAACTTAGCAAGACCTGCTGTCAAAATAAAAAAATTAAAATTAAAAATGGGCTAGGGATATGGCTCCGTGTGAAGAGTCCTGGGTTCACTCCTCAGTATTAAAAAAAAAAGAAAGACAAATGTAAGCAGAAAAGCACAGAGCCATGTATTCCATATGCTGTTATTCATATGAAAAGGAAGAAAATGTGTTTTGATTTAGTTACATAAGTCACATCTGGAAAAATACACAAGAAATGGATGGCACTGGCTGGTGTTGGGAAGGCAACAGAGCTGGGAGACAGGACGAGGAGTCAAGTAGTCAAGTTTTGGGTCACTGAAGCTAATAGAATTGAGGAACCACGTTGAGAGGAAAAATAACAGAAATACATTATACAAATTATGAATACAAAATTAGGCACGGGGCCTTAGATTAGAGTACATGCAAATGAGAGTGTCAGGAGCTGCGGCTTGTACAGGTTTAGGTGTTGAGTCTGTCTCCAAGAAGAAAGAAACATTTCTCTGTGTATGCTTTACACGTCTGTGGAGTCTGAAACATAAATAAGTTGCATCATTTTAAAACATATATAATTTTTAAATATTTTAAAAGACTATTCTCCATCTGACAGTATGAAATGGGCCTTTTAAAGATTCCAGAAAGCAAATAGCTGAGTGTTACCACTTGTCTACAAACAGACGAGGATGACGTGTTAGTCGCTCGTTGGGGGCACTGGGAAGAAGTTCTGGAATCGACGCCTAATGGAAGCAGGGAGCAGGAGGTGGAGTTACTTCCGCCATCCAGGCTGCACTGGAAGTCTCCAAGGCTTTGAGTACTTACTGCACTGCTGCTTGCCTGCTGCCCCCATAAGGCTAAGGAAGTGAGCCTGCTTCTTCAGAAGCCTACAGGAGAAACACGAAATAAAAACTCGAATAACATTGAGCTGAATGCTGAGAGGGAGCTGGTTTCCTGGAAGCCAGGGCTCAGGACCAACCAGGGGGGCAGAGTGGATGCTAATGCTCGATCCCAAATGGAGCTGATGGCCCGTGGTTTTCTATTATTGCATCCAGGGGTGGGAGGCCCCTTACTGTAAACTACCTAGAAAGCCTTTGTGCTCTCAGCTGCTCAATTAGGATAATTTACATTCATGATGAATGGAACAGCTCCTTCTCCCTGATTTGGCCTGAGTGCGCCTCCATCAAGCCAGACAGCAACTGGTCTGTGTGCTGCAGAAAGACAGCTTTGCTCCCTCACCCCCGGCAGATCTGAACCCCCAGATAAACAGGACATATATTAGCTGCCAAGCTCCGTCCATCTTGCTTTTTCCTGAGCACAAAACCAATCTGAACTTGTGCAGAATTTGGAGTGGGCGCTAAGAGGAAGCTTTTGACAGTAAAAACTATGAAAGCAGTAAGGTAAAGGAGGAGTTGTCTTTCCTCTAAACCATAGGTTTCCACATTTGGGTGGTTATTTAAATATGTGAAGGGCAATGGGGTGGGGTGCAGGCCGCAAGGCCTCTTAACATTTCCAAGGGGCCTGTTTCCTTGCCTTCTTTCACTTTGGTTAGGTGCTTCCTCTTTGTTTTCCTATGTAAAACCACTCAGCTATAGAAAGAAAAGGCTAGAAGTTCAAGAAAGAATAAAGCAAATAAGGATGTGGTAAGGACAATGGAAGAAAATACAAAATTTTCACTTGATTATGAATAGTTGAACTGAAGCTAGCTGTGGAAGCAAGCCTGACATTAATATTCTACCACTTGGTAGGTTGAGGCAGGAGGGCTGCAAGTCCGAGGTCAAGGTCAGTCTGGACCACAGAGTAGCATGCTGTCTTGTTTTTGTTTTCTTTCTTTTTCTTTTTCTTTTTCTTTTCTTTCTTTCTCTCTCTCTCTCTTTTTTTTTTTTGGACAGGGTCTTGCTGCCTTTGAACTCACAATGTAGCCTCAAATTCACAGAGATCCTCCTGCCTCATCCTCCTAAATTCTGGGACTACAGGCAGGCGCCATTATGCTTGGTGGTAACAACATGTCTTAAAACCACAAAACTCAGCCAAACACAAAGGGTTGAACTGAAAACCAGGAGAAGTTCAAGCAAACAGCAAACTATTCAAAAATAAATTTGTTTCCTGCTCTGGGAAGGTTGGGTGTAGAGAAGTAGAGCTTAAAAAAAATCCAAGCAGTACATAATTGTAATATAAAATGAAAAGTAGAGGCAAAGCCTAAACATATAGAATCAAGAAGAGGGAGGCTCAACATTGATGACTGAGAAGAGGGACAGAGGGACCCAGGCAAGCTTTCATAGAATCGTGTCTGCCCCCTTGTGGTCCTCAGGGATATTGTAGTCGATCAGCAAGTAATCCAATGGTAAATTTTCACATCCCTGGACCCATATGAGACATCACCACGTGGGCAGTTTTTCATAGATGAATTAAATTATATCCAAAGTGGACTACTGAGTAAAGGCTAGTGACTCGCCTCTATTGTAAGGTATATAGTAGTATCCTGGATTGGCAGTTTAGGCTCCAAAGTAGTATACGTCTTCAAATAATCTACGTTTCTTTCTGTCCTTATTTTTCCTTAGCAGTCATGAAAGAATATAATTATTGTAATTCATATTTTCTGTAAAGAAGTTGCCTACTGCCGACTGTGGTGGTATAAGCCTATAAGCCTAACTCTTTGGGAGTCTGAGACAGGAGGATCATGAGTTTGAGGCCAGACTGGACTACATAGCAACTTCCAGGCCAGCCTGAGCAACATAACGAGACTCTCTCTCTAACAAATAAATAAATAAATAAACAAACAAATAAATAAATAAATAAATAAATAAATGTGGGAAGTACAGCTCAGTAATAGAGGGAGCTTAGTTTTGATATTATGAGAGAAAGAGAAAGGAAGAAATGAAGCTATACACTATCCAAAAAAAATAATGTTCATAAGAAAGAACCAAGCCAACATCACATTCATTCCCCCTAACGGGGAGTGTACTAGACTCAGAGATGGCCAGGAGGTGCTGGAGACGCCGTCTGCCATGGTTTCAACATGGCTCGTCCCTGGTGAAATTCATGCTGAGTTTTATTCTCAGTATGAGAAAGCAGGAAGGGGCCCTTTCAGGGGTGATGGGTTACTGTGTCAACATGTTGGTGGGGTGTCCCGAGAGCCGGCCTGTTGCACAGGCCAGCGGCCCTTGTCTCCCACCATACGATGCCCCGCACCACCTCAGAAGTCTGCACTAAAGAACTCTGCCAACAAGGAGATCATCATCACCAGAGGCGGCCCTTGAACTTGTACCAGAACCATAAATCACAGTAAAACTCTTTAGGGAGTGAGGAGTTCCTGGGCATTGGACCCAGGCTCTTGCACTGAGCTCCATTCCAGCCCATTTTTAATTTTAAGACTGGGTCTTACTAACTTGCCACGTTGCCCAGGTCTGGCTCAAGCCTTCAATCCTCCTCCTTACTGGGCAATCAGAGTACAAGATTAAAGGTGTAATCGAAGCCCAGCTAAACCTCTTCCTTTACACCTTACCCTGTTTATGGTATCATACAACTGACAACAGAAAACACACGAAGATTCCACGGAAACAGCTTTCCGGTCTGATTGTCCAGCCCCGTCTGCAGACTTCTCCCAGTTCCCTCCATGTTACTTCCTGGGCTTCCGGTGGCGCTCCCTTCAGCCTGCAGCAAGAGCCCACTTTTGAAGACACACATCGCACACCGGCCTGCCCTGCTATGATAGTGGAAATCCTGTCAGTGGCTTCCTGCTCCCTCAGAACAAAACCAGACCTCTTTCCACGCCCTGCGAGACGCAGACATTACCTGCTCTGCCTTTCTCTGGTCCTCCCCGGAGGCCTTCTGCTCTCACCCTGGCCATGGCAGGTCCCTTACAGCTCCTGAAAGGCTCCTCTGCTTCCCTTTGCCTCTGATTGGGGTGGCTGTCTCCTCTTTCTCTGAGGTCTCAGTTCCTGTGCTTCCCTTGGGGGGTGTCTTTCCTGAGCCCTGGAGGAACTTCCCTCTTCAGTCTTTACTTGGGCCTGCTGGTCAGGTCCTTCCCTTCACTAACCATTCGTCTCCTCTCTTCCTCAACTAGACTGTAAGCTCTGTGAAGAAAAGTGGGACATCTGCGGGTTCCTGTCACTGCTGTGGCCCCAGTGCCTTTGCACAATATATGGCTCATATTAAGTCTCTGAACTCTTGTTCAGGGAATATGCGAATGAATGCAAGAATAAAGCAAAATTTGTGCTACTGGAAGAACAGGGAAAGTGACAGCTTACCAGTCTAAGAAAACTGGAACAGGGTATTGACGGGGATGCTTTTGGCAAAAAATATACCAAGTCGTCCTAGCAGCAAATGTGCCAGATTTGAGAGGGAAGTTTGTGAAGTAATCACAGCTACCGAGCCCAAACAGTGAGAGAAATTGAGACATTCAGAGAACCCTCACGCCAGACCACTGGCTGCCTTCCGCATGTTCTGTCGTTATCCCACATTTAGAGTTTGCGTGGAGGGGCACAGAGGCAGGCAGAAATGAGGAGGGAGAAAATGGGACTGTCAGACTCAAAGCCATTAAGTCCATCAGAATGGAACATCCGCTCAGGAAGGTGAATTTCTTGGCTTATAAACCCTCCCATCGCTCCTCTGTGCCTTGGATATGCAAATGCCTTCCCGACTGGTTGGGGGGTTGGGGAGCAGCCTTCCTACCCACCCGGAGCCTGCGGCTGCTCTCCCAGTCTTGTCACAGCGCTCCAGGTGTAATTAACCCGAGTAGCAGCGTGCCCTTGAGGTGGCTGTCAAAAAATCCTTCCCCAAAGTCTGTCAGGCCCTCTCTAGGGAGTCAGTAAAGGAGGTAGAGGGAAGCCCAGCCCACTGTCAGCAGGGAAGCTCCCCAGGGAGACTCTAATCCATTTGAGGTTCCAGGCATAGCTGTCAAGCAAGGGCAGGCAAGCAGGAACCAGGGGCCTGTGAGACTCAGGTCTAGGAATGGCCTGAAGGCATTGAGGTTCCCGCCCCTCCCGCCTGGCATCTGCCTGGGCTGCCTAATCAGGCCCAGCTAACCTCTCCGGGGAGAGAGGAGACTAATGCTTTCTATGGTCCCTTCTGAATTTCACTTTATGGGTCAAGAAAAGAAAATTAGAGAGAGTCTCTGAAACGTATTAGTAACACCATTGTTCTACTGCGAGGACCCCAGAGTATACCAGATGGAGATTTAAGAGTTATAGACTGGAAAGAATATGTCTGAAATTCAGTGCTTATGCTCAAGAGACTCAGAGTCCAAGATAACCCAGAGGATGCTGTGGGATCCTGAGGGACTTGGGTTGAACCTGAGAAGGACAAATTTATATCATTTGGATCTCTGCAATCATTGCCATTGTGTGTCTGCCTGTATTTTGTAGTAAACTCTCCATTACCTGTCCTAAGGGAGGAAAGGAAGGAAGAGAAGGAAAGGGCAGAAAAGGGACGGAAGGAAAGGAAGGGGAAGAGAAGGGGAGGGGAGAGGAGGCAAGTGGAGGAAGGGAAGAAGGGGCAGTCAGAATAACTTCATGGAGAAGTAGGAGTTGGCCCTCTTTGGGTGTAAACAACAGAGACTGACCGTTAAATTATGCCCCTCCCTCTCCCTCCGAAAGAAAGACTTCTCCAGAAGGCTGAGGGCAGTTCACAAGGACAACAGAATCATGACTCAGGAATAACAGGGTCAGGCAACGATGGAACGCTGGGAGCAGGAAGCAAGGGAAGAGTTTACATTCAGAGCCACCAGAGACCTACCCTGGTGCAATTGTTATTTCCTCTGCGCCACACACATTCCTCCACATTAACTGGCAGGAAGAGGGTCTGCTTCTTGTGGTTACCTGCGGCCCTGCTTTGTGGAAGGTGAGTCTCTTGGCCCACACTCTCCCAAGTCTGTATGGGATGCAGATGGACAGTCACTCTCTAGGCAGAGAGAAAACTAATGTCCTTCCACTCGAGGAGCTGTATGGCTGCCCAAACTCACAAATCTGGTACACGGAGCTGTTTCAGACCTTCTGACCTTGGCTCGCCCTTGTATTTGGTTCCTACCTTTACTGGCATTTTCTTCAGACTCAAGCATTGACCTCCTTTTACTTATGGCCCAACCCCCTTTTGTGCAATTGTGCACTAGTCTAACAATACACAGCCTGAAATCATGTTACTCCTGTGGGGAGACATGAGACTCCCACTTTCACTCGGCTCCCCGGTGCCCCCCAAAAAGGCACCCTGTTAGAGCCTGTCAAATATAGAAGGGAAAACCGCCTGTCCTCTGCTTGAGGTGAGCTCTAGAGCAAGGATTTTCCCAAGGAAGGAAAGAGGGGGGTGTGTGTGCAGCACACGGGGCTGTGTGTCCCCAAAACTCCTATGTGGAAGGCCTAACCCACTTTTATGCAGTGTAGGGATTAAAAGCAGGGACTTCACACTGAGCCACACCTCCAACTCACTTCTTTTTCCTTCAAATGGGGCTACAACCCCAGCCCTTAAATTTTTAATTTTTATTTATTTATTTATTTTCGTTTTCAGACAGGGTCTTGTTAAACTGCTGAACTGCCAGGCTGGGCTCAAATTCATGACTTCTCTGCTTCAGCCTCCTAGAAGAATTAGTCTTTTTTTTTTCTTTTCTTTTTTTTGAGACAGGGTTTCGCTTTGTGGTTCAGGCTGGCCCTGAGCTCAGCCTCAAACTCACCTCACAGCAATCCTCCTGCCTCTGCCTCCCGAGTGCTGGGATTACGGGCGTGAGCCACCACACCTGGCATTGTGGTATGTGATACCGATTGCTGCTGGGCGTGAATCTCCACACCCAGTAGTGTATGTGGTTACACCGCGGGGAATCGAACCTGGGTGCTTGAGCTTGCAAGACAGGTGCTGGAACCACTGAGCTAACTCCCCAGCCCTAGAAGAATTAGTCTTTATAGGAAGAAACACTACACCTTCTTCCTCACTCTTTCCCTCCCCCATTACCAAGCAAAGATACATGTAGGAGGAAGCTTCCCTGGAAACACACACTGGTCATGGACCACCGGAGTCGGAACTGTGAGTGACGAAGCTGAATGTGGTGGCACATGTCTGTCATCCCAACACTCTGAGACTCTATCCCCAAATGTGAAATAAAAAGGGCTGGAGATGTAGTTCGCTATGTCAGTGTGAAATCTCGACTAATAAAAACCCAAACAACTGTGGAAAGAACATTTCTGACGTTGCAGCTCAGTCTATGGTGTTTTGTTACAGCAGCCTGAGCGGAATAATCTAGGTACTACTGTAAAGTCAAAATCTAGGACAGGCTTCAAAAAGCAGCAGGCCTAAGTTCCTGTTTCCTGCAAAGCTCTCCAGTTCCTAGAAACGGATAAGGAGAGACTTCTCCTGGTAGTACAAGAAATCCCAACTATGCAAGATAAGGAGAGACCTCTCCGGGCAGTACAAGTGAAGTAATCCCCCCATAAACTTAAAGGACAGCTTACAGAGCCAATAAAATAGAGACCCCTTGCCTAAGCTAGCCCATAAGATAGAGAACCCTTGCCTAAACTAGCCAATGAAATAACAACACTTTGCTTAAGTTAAAATTGCGGGTGTAAAAGTTGTAAAAATTTGTTATTCTGGGCCGCCCTTTCCTGCGTGTTAGGACGGTCCCAGCGCTGGTACTCGAATAAACCTCTTGCTGTTGCATCGATATTCTGACTGCGCGTCTCTCTGGGGCGCGTCTCCCGGAGAGGCTCTGTTTGAGCCTAACACTACATGGAGCACTAGCGCTAGCAGCAGAGCTGGACTCCATTTTCTTGCTGATGGAATCCAAGCCCTCCAAAGCGTCGCGTGGGCTGGGGGCAGAGCTCCGTGCGGAACCCTGAGGCCTGGGTTTCATCCCCAGTGTCACCGAGAACAGGGTGAGCAACAAGCTCCGGGATAAAGCCTGCAGGAGGGTCTCCTTTCTCTCCCTACTACCACAAACAATGAATAGACAGACAGATAAAATGATATAACTTTAAAATTCACGGCATTCATAAATCTGTCAGCATTTATTCATACACATTTGTTTATTGTCAAACTTTTTCCTGAGCCACGTTTAACAGGGACGGGTAGACTGCTTTTTGTGGCTGCAGATAAATAGAGTTGGATTTCAGATGAACAGTGAACCCTCTTCAGTATTATACTTACATCCCATGCGATATATGGGACAAATATATGGGACATTTGTTAAGTCCAGCAATTTTAGCTATTTCACCTCTGTTCTCCAAATCCTGCAACCTTGTAAACGGACAGAACTGGACCTGACTTATCTCTGGCTTCTCTCATAACAGTGTCAGCCATATTTGGGATTTCTAGACTGAATATTACTAAAGTTTATCTCTTTTAATTTATTTTTACATTTTCATTAGTACATGTCTGCGTTCATTGTGGGAAGTGGGTCTATGTACACTAAGACACGTCCCCTTACACCTTCCACCTCAAGAAAAAAATAGCTTTTTATTTTGCCAAATAGATGTACTCATCACCATTTTACTAAAGAAAAGTCAGTTCAAGATTTGAAATTATAAAATAAAGGAGAGGAGGAGGGGAAGTAAAAAGATTTAAGATGTGTGATGTACATGTACCAGTTCAGCCATAAGGAATGTAATCATTGTGTCCTGCTAACGTGTACTAATAAAAATTAAACAGGAAAAGAAAAAGGCAGAAGAAAAAGCAGCTTCTGGGAACATGAACTGAATGATCAGATGACATCTCAGTTGACAAGTGTTTATTCACTTCTCCCTTAACTCCGTGGAGAGTAAAAGACAAAAGCTTTCCCACTAAGTAGGTGGCAAGAAGTCAGAAAGGAAGTGAAGCAATGTCTGAGAAAGCGGCTGGTGACTTTCACCCCACAATTCATTAAGAAAATCTGTGAAGATTAAGGCAATAAAAAATGGTATGATGTGAAAAATATCAGCTTTACACAGTATTTCTCACCTTGCCCTTTTGGAGTTTGTTTCCAAGGTAACCAGGTAAAGCCTCAGACCAGTTCGGTGGCATCCGGCTGACTGGTGTTTTCGAGGTTTCAGTTTTGTTGTTCACTAGCAGAACTTCTTCCCTCCTTTGCTTTCACTGCTAGGGAGCTCAGAGTTAAACTGGAACTCAACTGCTGTAACTATCTTCCCCTCCACTTTCATCTCTTGACTCCTGTGCTTTCCTCTCGGTATTTATACTTTTTAAATGAATGGATTTTCATTATAAGTTGCCTGAAGAACTTCTGAAACACAGGATTTCTGAAAAGCTTTGCATACACTGAGACCTCAATAGATGATGCTGTTGAAAAGGAGATGTGAATACTGAATGGGGCCTGATTAGTTTACTTGATGAGGATGATTTCTAAATGCTGCATTATTATTTTAATTCCCCTTTCTTAGAGTTTTAGAATGTTGGAACTAGAAATGTAATCACATCTTTTGGTTCAATTCCAGAATTACCAAATTGGGATTTCTGAGGGTGAGATCCAAGAATTTATAGGCTTCTAGCCTCCAAGATTAGGATTCACTGATCCACGCAACCTCTTAACTTGTGTCAAAACCTACGGCATTTTATAAGCAAGACGGCTGAGACCCAGGAGAGAGAAAAGACTGTCGTATGAACGGATGACAGGCCTAGCAGCATCCACAGCACCCAGCTTCCAAAGCAAATCAGGGACAGAAGGAGAAGGGGCAGGGGCAGGTGTCCATTAATTAGTTTCTATTCATACTACTGTATGCAGCAGGAAATGGGTGCCGGGTGGAGAGACTTGAAAGAGCTAAGATTTAGCTTGAATAATAGCAACATCCCTCTCCCATCTGTGCCGGGATTTGCCAGTTCACTAAGCATTCCTCCAACGGTAAGGAGATTTAATGAGGTGGTGTTGTTTTCTGTCTCTCCAGATCAGGCACGAAGGTGAAGTCACCGTGTTTACAGGCCCAGGAAAAGGGCAGAGTTGAGATCTGAATGGTTTCTAGGGCTCAGCCTCACTTACATCCCACGGGCCAATCAATGCCTTCACCATTAAAAAAATGGTTATTTCAGGTCGTGCAAATTCTGTATGATTATTATAAGAAAATTCAAATAACTCAGAAAAATATAGCTTAACAGGTTGAAATATGTACCTTACCCTCTCATTTTGAAGAGCTTTTGGGTTTCATTCCCAGACATTTTTTTCTATGTTTATACACATCTTATAGGGAAGATTACTTTTTCTTCCTCCTCCTCTTCCTCTTCTTCTTCTTCTTCTTCTCTTCTTCTTAAATGCATCAAACTACACATATTGCCATGCTTCCTTTTTCTTAATATATTTTGGCCATTTTTTTCAGATCTTTAAGTAGAGATCTATTTTTAAATGAGCCATGTTTGCAAACAGCATCATAGCAACTGTCATGGGTACTGATAGAGGAATATTTATCACTAATGAGTAATAATAGAGGGTGTTGGAGCTCAGAAATGGAGAGAGTAAATTAATCCTGAAAGCATCCATTACAAGCAGGAGCCCTGGAATCAAAATCCCAAACTATCTTAATAAGGCCTTGAGAAAGATGGAAATATTTGTTTACCCGTCTGTAAAATGGGGCTACAGACAATCCATATTCCATAGGTTGTAGCCAGAAGTAAATTAGATAATTTATATTAATTTTCAGCATAATGACTACGATGACAGTGATGACAGTGACCATGATGATGATGCTAATTATTCTAAGGCTCAAGAAAATGCTAGTGGGGGCCGGGGAGTCAGCACAGTGGTTCCGGCGCCTGTCTTGGAAGTGCAAGGACCTGGGTTCGATTCCCGGTAACCACAAAACAATCCTGGGCGTGGAGACTCACGCCCAGCAGCAACCAATACCATATACCACAGTGCCGGGTGTGGTGGCTCACGCCTGTCATCCCAGCACTTGGGAGGCAAAGGCAGGGGGATTGCTGTGATGTGAGTTTGAGGCTGAGCTCAGGGCCAGCCTGAACCACAAAGTGAGACCCTGTCTCAAAAAAAAAAAAAAGAAAAGAAAATGCTAGTGGGGCTTATAGTGCAAGAATATGGATACTAGGAATAGGTTCCTCATTAGTTACTTCTATGCAGTTCCACCAAATTAATCTGGATGTCTGGACTGCCCGCTGGAGACAGATCTAACGGTGAAACTAGTTTTGGCAACAATGGGCAAGGCTTTCAGGACCTTACGCTAGGCCTTTGAGAAAATGAACTACAACTCCCTGGGTGCACCACTTCCGCCCCGCCCCTGTCTTTGTGACTTTCTTGGCGCAAACTATGCGTCCCAGGAGGCTTTGCAGTATCCGGCTGGTCACGCCCACCATTTGAAGCGGAATTTAGGCCGCATTGCCGGCTGGGAAGTGTAGTTCGGCACTGATCGAGCCTTTCTTGTCTTGCCGAGGGTATAAGGTGGTCTATCCCGCAGTGCTTGAATTTCCAGCTCTTTTAATCGTCTTCTTTAGAAGAGGAAGCTGGTTCCGGAGAGTTGTGGAGACGCGCCTGGGCTCGAGATCCGCTCAGAAGTCAGGTCGCATTCTAGACCTCGGAGAGTGAGAAGGGGGACCTAGAGGAAAGCGGCAGTGGCGGACGAAACCAAATGCCACGGAGGAGGGAGTGGGGAAGGGAGAATCCAAGTGGAAATAATGCGGAGTAGGGCACGGCCCCTCCTCCTCTTACCAGGAGACTGAGATGAGGCGCGGCCCGGAAATGGAGTAGGGAGAGATCCCAGGAAATAGGTGCAGAGTCGTCCATATGGTGGGGTGGCTTGAGGGTTTGGGGCTGATTAGTTCCCTGGCCTTGGACCTGGGGAACCCTGGTTAGAAAGTTGGGCAGCAGTATGTTAGGAAAACATTTGCTGTGCCCCCGGCGCAAATCCTTTCTCTGGCTCTTTCCTCACTGCCGGTAGTTGGAGGTGTAACATTTCAGAGGAAGGATGGTTTGGGGCTCACTGCCCAAAGGGAGCCCCAGCAGAGAAAAAAACCTCTGAAACCTGCACATGCCTCCGAGGCCCAACAATGCTAGTGAAATAGGCCTTATTTTATCATTTATGCGTTACAGGGCATGACTTTGGGTGGGGGTTTATTTTGAATCTTAATATAAAAGTGACCCTCCTCCTAAGACATTGTCTAAGATAAATTAATTGAAAAAAAACCGCGTACAATAGATAACATACAGAATGATCTTACTTTGTAATAAATACCTTTATCTCCTAAGTATGTGATAGAAAAAAACCTGATACTGTATCATTACCGAATTAACAGTGGCTATTAGTAGTTGATGAGCTTACACTTGGACTTTATCTTTTTCTGTGTTAACACCTTTATGTAGTATCTAGATTTTATAAAACAAGCATTACTTTTTTTCTTTCTTATCCAAAAGAGCCACTTGGATATTGTATTTTGGGAGTGAGGCCCCAAGGCCAGCTGTTATGGCATGCACTGGGCTGTGTGAAAATCAGCTTACAAGAGTGTGCAGAGCACTGAATGCATGGGGGGAACTTCGTGCACGTTCTATGTGAGGCTAATGCTTTCTTTTCTTCTAGGTTGGAGAGAGGCAATTTTAGCAAGTGTGACGCCATGGTATGTGGTTTTTTGGTCTATTTCAGTCTAATCCATTATCCTCTCTGGTTCAAAATGTCACCGTTCTCATCTGATGGATTTAGGTTGCACTGCAGAACTCTTGGGATCTGAGACTTTACCATGGCTGGGGGATGGGAAGGAAAAAGACGTTGCAGCCAAAATATCTTTTTAGCTCCGGGTTTGGTTTTTCATCAGGATTGTTGTTTATTGTATGTTACCTATTATCCCTGGGTGTGTACTTTTTTAAATTATAGAAGAAATGTTAATATATTCTTTACTTGTGCTCTTTATGCATTTCCTGGGACAAAAGCTTGTTATAAATGAGATAGGAGCATGGTAAACGTAATGTTTCTTTTTCTCAGTCTTTTTTCTTACACAGATTTTGCCGACTTTCCAGTTAAAGGTTGACATTTCTGCGTAAGCGTTCTCCTGTTAAAATGTCCTTGCCCCTTACAGAGGAGCAGAAGAAAAAGATTGAAGAGAATCGACAAAAGGCTCTGGCCCGAAGAGCAGGAAAGCTATTAGCAGAACCACCTCAGAGCACAGGCTCTGCTTCCTGCACTGCCGCCAGCACTTCTCAGCCCAAACAAGGCCCTGCCCAACATCTCTCTGGGGCCCCTTCTATGCCAGAGAGCCATGGTGTCCTTTTCAACCAACAGAATCTCAGTAATTCATCTCACAGTGACCAAAGACCACGTAATTCCCATCATGTTCAGCTCAGCACACCAGAGCAGGCAAAGGGGATGTGGAAATGCCAAGAGAAGCCCACAGCCTGCCCAGACCAGGGTCCTCCGAGTCAAATGACTCTTGCTGGGCCCTCTTCATCCTTGGCACAGGGCCCTCTACATGTCTGTAGTCAGCAGCTCTTTGGCTATAAGATCAGTCAAGGCTGTCCTCAGGTTTCACATCAGACCAGATCAACATCTGAGGCTAAAGCAGAGAATTCCCAGGAGACACCAACTTCTTCCTCTAGCCAGCCCACCAACGATCTAGGCTTGGAAGCCAGGACAGCAAAACCTTCTACTTCAGGACAGAGCAGTTGTAACATCTATGAAGGAACAGCCCAACAGAAGTCAGGGACCTCACTACAGAAAGCACTGAGCTCCCAGAAGGGACAGTGCATAAGAGAGGGAGATCGATTCTCGGTGAAGATTGGCTACAATGCGGAGCTCCTTGCTGTGTTTAAAAGTCTGCCCAGTAGAGTTTATGGTAATGAGGCTTTTGTTCTGCAGATGTTTTTTTTCTATTTTTAGTCATTTCTAATCTAACAGTTTCTCATAAATATTAACAGAGTACATTGGCACATTCTGTCCATCCAGTTATTAAAATTTTTTTCTATTTTAACCAGTGTTTCCCTTTATAATAGATATTGTCTTCAACAGCTGCCAAATTTAGGAGCTATTTTCTCTTGGCCAGACAGAAAACAGCTGAGTATTTACCGAGAAGCTGGTTCTGCTAGGTATTTTAGATAATTGTAGCATGTAAGCCTAGAAACAGTTTTTTAAATATGTGGTTGTTTTTTCAGTTTCAGTGAGGAAAATGGCTCAGCAGCAAGGTTAAGTAACCAGGCCCAGGGTGACTGGTCGGGAGGGGAGAGACAGGATGTGTCCAGTTCTGCCACATCCTGGCTCCTTGTATCACAATGTCCGACTGTGCCAGGGGTCAGGGGACCAGGATTCTAGTCCTAATTCGGTCCTCAGCCCTGTTAGGAAAGGCCGATAACCTCCTAGGCCCTGAAGGGAATTTTAGTGTATGAAACAAAATAATTATGTACGTTTGCTATTTGTCTTTGGAGGTTCTGAAAAGAGTAGGTATTTGCTGGCCCACTATTTTAAATGTGACATTTTCAGAAAGGAAGCTTTTATGGATTGCTCAAGTACAAATTAAAACAACAGCAGTCAGCTTTCCGTCTTATTGCAGATCCCAACACCAAGACGTGGAGCTTCAGCATGACAGACTACAGTGCCCTGCGTGAGTACACACCGTGTTGCCACCATGAAAGGAGCTGTGGGGACTGGAGTTTCCTTAGAATAGAGGAGGATGTGACCTAGGGTGTGATGTGTGTTGTGTGTCCTTCTAGGTGGTGGGAACTTCCAGAGTGCTGTCCGTATGTCCCTTTCCACTCCATCCAGCCCTAAGGTCTTTGTGGGCTGGCGCGTACTGACAATTTCATCCACACCTCTGTCAAAGAGATAGCCCTGGGTCTGCTCATCTCCCTTTTCATACCTCCCTGCCGGAGGCCATTCTGTGCCCGCTCTTCCCCTGCCCTAGTCAGGGCTCCCCAGTACAGATTCTGAGGGGTGATGGGGCAGTTTTTATAGACTTACTTGGTCTCACTTCCATCCCTTTACCCTGTACTAGGTTTTAAACCAAAGAACACTACCACTGAGCTGCCTCCATAGCCCGTTTATTTTCCCTAGTACCAGTGATTGAGCCCGGAGATGAGCTACATCCTCAGCTGTTTAAAAAAATTTATTTGTGTTTTGATTGTGTTGTTGTTTTTTTGTTTTTTGGAATGGATAATCAGACTTTTTTACAAGACAAGCACCAGACCACTGAGCTGAATCCCCACCCCCCCATCCCCCATTAAAAAAAGTTTTAGACAGGGTCTTTCTAAATGGTTCAAATGGGACTTGAGCTTGTGATCTTCCTGCCTCAGCCTGGCATGGATTAGGACCCACCCTAATGATCTCATTAACTTCATTTATTTGTTTTTGAGGCGGACTCTTGCTATGTAGCTCAGGCTGGCCTGGAGCTCACTCTGCCTGCCTCAGCTTCCTGAGTGCTGGGATTATAGGCATGAGCCACCATGCCCGGCATTGTGGTTTGTGGTACTGATTGTTAATATGTTAAGGGACATGAATCACCATGCCTGGCATTGTATGTGGTTACCAGGGATCGAACTCGGGACCTTGCGCTTGCAAGGCAGATGCCAGAACCACTGAGCTAAATCCCCGGCCAACAAATTTTTTAGTAAAAAAATTGAAGGCTACCTAGCATTTCACTGTAAGAAAGTGGCGTAAGTTCCTTAAGTCCTTGGCTTACTGTTTAGTGTGCTCCCAGTTTGCCCAGGTCTCCACTGTACAGGGAATTTCGGGGCACAAGTTTATCTGTTTTCACTTGTTACTTGATGTAGATTCTCAGAAGTTGAATTATTCTGAGCCTGTGCATATATTGCCAAGTTTTCCCAAGAAGTTTTATTTTCAGCTAGCAATGCGGATGTCTAATATTTTTGTTTGATTAACTTTGATTGTTTTTTGTTTTTTTGAGTTTTATTTTTGCAGTACTGGGGATCAAACATAAGGCCTTGCACAGGCTAGGCAGGTACTCTACCAGGTCCTCCAGATATTGTTATATTTTTGTTAATCCTGATTATTTGTGATGTTGAACATTTTTGCAAGTGTTTTCTGACCAGTTTTTTTCCTTTTTCAAGTTGGTTATATCTTATCCCATTATTCATGGTATTAATTTTTTTTTTTCAGCAGGAGCTTTATGTTTCTTGTAAATATCTTGACTTGGTAGTTTTTGCTTCTGATTCATTTTGTATTTTTTGTTGGTTTAATTATACATAGTGAAAGCTCTTGATTCATAAAGTGCATGTGACAAAATAGTGTTCAGAACTGTCGCTTGTACCCTGTTGGCCTTGTTTATCATTCCCAAGTTCTCCAAGGAGTTGACAAGGTAGTGACCTCAGACGGGTTAAGTGGTTGATTATTGTGTACCGATTTCTGTGGATTTCAGGTTACCTACCCTAGTGGGCTCTTTCTTTCCTTCTGTTAATTTCTGGATTCTAAATTTTTCGTTTGAAGGTAAGAAGCTGGAAGGGTATATACAATATTTTTAAGAGACAGCAAGCAGCTGGGGTGGTGATGGGTGCCTGTGGTCCTGCACTGATAAAGCAGGAAGTAGCAAGAAGACCAGCTTCGGGCACACAGGGAGAACCCGTCTCGTGATGCACGGGTGCGTGCGCACGTATAGGTAGAGAGATTGTGCTGTTCCCTGGGCTGAAGCTCCTAAGCTGCAGGCATCTTCAGTCATGCACCATTACACCCAACTCCTCAGTACTGTTGAGATTCCTGAAGTCCCAGTTAAAGGACATTTGTAAGCCTTCCTGACATAACAGTGCCTTTCGTATCCTGTCCTAATTTTTCCTCCTTCTTTGCCTGCTTAAGCCGCCCCAGATCATAGGAAGTCACCTTAAGTTGTCCACCTTGTCCCTCACATCCTTTCCCTCTTCTGCAGTGAGAGCAGCGGAGAGCCTCCACACAGTCACCCTGCAGCCATTGGAAGAGGCTGATAGCAGTGGGGGACACACTGGCCTTCCTTCAGCCCCATCCCTTGCCTTTGTCAAGGGGCGATGCATGCTCATTTCCCGGGCCCGCTTCGAGGTGGACATCAGCTACTCAGAGGACCTGATCGCACTCTTTAAACAGATGGATTCCCGTATATATGGCAAGTACTTGGTTTCTGTGTGATCCATGGACATACAGTGAGGTTCACTGTCCTGTGTTTGAATATCTCAAATGACTCTTCAGTACTGGAGTGGAGCCCAGGGCTTTGTGCAGGCCTGGTAAGTGTCCTACCTCTGAGCTGCATCTCCAGCCCAACTCATAGTGACTTTTCTTTTCCAGTTCAAAGTAACTTTCTTAGTCGAGCCTCCGTGATTTGTCTCTTTTCCTGTGGAAAGGTGACCCCTTTATTGTCTAGATGGCAAACACATAGTGGGGATTGTTTGTTCTGAAGCCTCCTAAAGAGATACCCCACAGCTTTCCCCAGTCACCTGGTCAGTGGTGTCTTTAGTAGAAGTAGATAAATTTTAGTTTCAGCCATTTAAACCCTTGTTTTAATTTTGGCCTTAGCAGAGCAGAAAAACAGCGGTTCCTGTAAAAATAAATGCCTTTCTTTGACTAAAGTGAAGGTTGCCTTCAGGGCCTTTACAATGAGATACATCCCTGGACTTTGGTCGGGGGCGGTTGGTACCAGGGATGGAACTCATGACCTTGCACTTATGAGGCACATGCCAGAACCACTGAACTAAATATCTGGCCCTATACCCAGACTTTTAAAACATTTTTCACCTTGAGACAGGCTCTCACTTAGTTACCAAATTCTCTTGGCTAGGCTTGACTTGTGGTCCTCCTGCCTCCGCCTCCCACAGTGCTAGGATTACAAGTGTGCATCACCATACCTGGCTAGGACAGTGGTTTCAAATTTCATAATAATAACAAATTTGAGCATGTGTAGGGGCCACCTGAGGGCTTCTTAAAATATGAGTTGCTGGGCCCCATTTTCTGAGTCTGTAGCCATAAGGTAGTGCAAAAAAGCGAGTTTGTCTTGGGCCCCATGGTGCTAGCCCTGTTGCCCGGGGTAACGTAGGACCATTGTCTGAAAATGCTGCAGGGTTCCCTCTCTGGCAGCTCTTAGCTTCCCTGGGCTGCTTCAAGCCAGTGCCTGGTTTCCAACCCAGAGATGCTTATTTAATTGTTCTGAAGTGGGTGCCGATATCCTTAAAAATCTTCAGGTGAGCTCAGTTACTCCCAGGCCTAGGTCTGCTGGCCATTGCAGAGCAGCTTTGCTTGTGAGATTGTTCTGTGAAGTTTTCCCAAAAAAAGCTGTCTGATGAGAATAAGGGGCAGAGGCAGCTTTGGAGTCAGGACTCTCAGGTTCGTTCTGGGTCTCCACTTATCTTCGCCTGTGGTGCTTTTAAAACATACTGTGACTCTTGGGGATCCCTGTCTTGACACTCCTGACAAGGGTTTAGTTTTTTCCTTAGGGAAGCACAGAGCAAACCCCTTACACACCATGCCTCAGGCCTGTTCAGCCAGGGTCATAGGAGATGCTGTCACGGTTACCTGCCCCAGGAGAGCTTGCATTAGGGCCCCTCATGGGGAGGGAAGTGCTGGCACTGGTCACAACCTGGAGTTGATGAGTAACCTGTGATCAGACGCGGGTTGCTGGGCAGGGCACGGGTTAGCGGGCTCGGCCCAGCCCTGTTGTGCTGCAAGATGGTCATGTGAGGATTCTTTGCTTCCTTCCCCTCAGATGTTTGGTTTGGCCTGGGGTCCCCTTCATAGGCACATATAGTGTCCTGTGTCTGTCATGGGCCTTGTAAATCACACTGTGGACCTCATCTGCCGTTTGAGGAGTAAATGCCACTAAGAAATCAGTGCCCAATTCTATTCACTTCCAAGATTTCCAGAAATCACGATTGGATTTTTCTCCATAGTTGTTATGTGTGGATTTTCCTGTTTGCTTCTGTGCTGTGGGCAGAATCAGCTGGGGCTGGGAAGTGGCTTCCTGGGCTGCTCTTAGATTCACAGCTGTCTTTCAGCTCTGCTCTGCCCCTCAGGTGATGGCTGGACTTGCCTTCAACATGAACCATCTTGCTTTCAAAATGACCTAAAGACAGAGAACTGACTTTTGCCCAGAGCACTTATGGAGTCCAAGCTTTCTTATTTTCTCAAGGGATAGATTGGTAGTGAAATTCCTTTAAATAGCCAGTGGCAGGTAGTGAGGTACTCCCACTTCTTAGTTTATATTGTATTTGTGCTGCAGTGTCCTAATTAGCAGATGGCTTAATAATAACAAGAACAGTAATGCCTGCTTATTTTAGGTGTTGATTGTCTTCCAGGCTTATGTTTATCAGTATTTCAAATTTAAATAATTTAATAATTATTTAATTAATTTAATTTAAATAATCCTCCAGATACATGAATAGTGGACTATCTCATTTTTCAGATGGGAAACCTGAGGCACAGAGAGATGTTAGATAACTTGCCTGAGGCTGCACAGCTCATAAGAGGCAGAGCTAGAATTTGAGCATAGGCAGTAGGCTCACCTTTGGTAGCTTTGCACTTTGTATGCTGTGTAACGTGGAGCTGCTAACAGCACCATGTCATAGAGTGAGTTTGGGAGAGTGTGAATGTCTCTTGGCACAGGGCCTGGGTTGGAGGAAGTGCTGATAGTGTGAGCGACAGTTGTGATCCCTGCCTAGGACATCATGGCGTTTCTGACCTGGTGCTCCCCTAGTCACACATTCTTGTAGCACCTTCCTCACAGCCTTCCATCCCAGGTTTGTCACATCCTAGTTGTCCTTCTTCCCTGCGTATTCTGGCTGCCTTGAGGGCCAGGTCCAGTCTTCATTTCTGCATCCTCAGGACCAGGTACCTGACCAGCCACATTGCTGGAGACTGATGAGGTTTCCATCACTGGGGAGTAAATGAATAAGTGTGATATGATATGAGGATGGTGTATCCTGTGTGCTGATTGCGTTCTCATTACAGATGTCAAGACCAGGAAATGGAACTTTCTCTTGGAAGAACACAATAAACTAAGTAAGTCTCACACCTTGTTATTCTTTCTTTTGTGCTGTGGTTAGGCTTTAAGAGTCTACGCTGGTTTTAATGTTCTTGACAAGTTTCCTCTTCCCTCTGCCACAGTAACTTCAGAGGCTTAGATGCAGAGTAGAAAAGGAGAGATACTGGGCTGCCCTGTCCACATCCTCGACACAGTGGCTTTGCCGTAGCCCACGTGGACACCAGTCCCTTTGTCCATTAGGGGAAGGCGGTTCTGTTAATATTCTGAGGCCTGGGAGGCCGTCCTGCTGCCATGTGTTCAAATGAAGGGTGTGGATTTTGGGAATCGAGGGTGAGCTGGGATTGTTTAGCTTAGTTGGAAGGTACCTTAGATGACACCTGGAAACAGGCTTTCCCCTCACTTCTGCCACTAGGTGCTTGTGAAGATTGAAGAGTCTTAGGGTCATGGGCTTCATATTGGACTGTGTTGTGCCAGGCTCAGAAGTCCAGGCTGGGAACTCCAGCGTGAGGCACTTCAGAAGCTGACCAGGGAACGACAAGGAGAAGCCAGTCTGGCTTATCATTTTCCTTCTGTTCTGCTTGGATGTTTTTCACGCTCTGCTTGGTTGGGGCAGTAAATTCTGCTATGCCTGAGAACACAGGCACAGTTGTACCTCAGCCCACCCCAGAATGCCCGTTTCACCCTCTCTCCCGGCTCTGGGGATTCTTCAGTGAGATGCTGCTAACACAGTGTATACTCACTCAGAGGCCAGGTGGGCTCGCTAGGATAATCTGACAGTGTGTTGGTACGTCTCACCCAGAAGAGATCTGACCCAGCCCTGGGAAGTAGGCATCATCACTGGCCATCTTGCCTATCAGGATAAGTCTTTAAGGAAGAGGGAAAAGGTAGGTTTCTTTCATGTGTCTTGTGCTTATGTGACTGACTGTGTCATCAGATAATTCAACATTCTGGATCCCATTTGTACCTTCAATAAAAAGGGGGACCTTTCTTCCCTATCTGCCTTACTGGTATGGGAATTAAGTGTATGGAGAAAGCTTTTGGTCCCTTGAGGAAAGACTTGCTGTAATTTCCAAGGTTAAGTGTGGACACACAGTGACACTCTTTGGTATCAGTAAGTGCTGTCTGATGCAGAAAGGACAGCTGATGTTTGTCCAAGGCTACGGCTGACTGACTGCTACCATTTGAGCTTGTGATTCAGTGGGAACTATTTGGTCAAAGCTGAATTTTTTTTTTATTAGAAATAGGAGTTCTATCCTCTTTCCTCTTTGTCTTTGAACCAAGAAAAGACATATAAATACGTTAGCTGTGAGGGCTTGGAATTTATGGAATAACAAAAGCAGGATACAGTATGACTCTTATAGCATTACATGTTGAATCTTTTGTGGACTATAGGCTCCTTAAAAGACACACTGGGTTCTTTGCCCGCAACAACTTACATAGCGAACTCATATAAAAGTTTTCATTGGACAGTGATACTTCCACGTATCCTGAGTTAGGAATTCTGGATTTAGAATTCTTACATGTTTTCTCCTCTTTATGTGTCCCATGGAAAAAAAGACTACTCCTCCTTATTTTTCATATGGATAAACGCTTGGGCCTTGAGAAAGGAAACATTTACTCTCCTGTCTGGGAGCTTTGCAGGCCCACAGTAAAGTCAGTGGCAGAAATAAGACCACAATGGCCATTTGCATTCAAAACTGAGCCATTCTGACACTTCTGAAGCCAGCTGTGTGCATTAAGGTGCAAGGAGGGGACGAAATAGAGCACACTCCTGATTAGTTCTGATTTGGGCTGGGAGATTTGCTCGCTTTCCTTCAGCCCAAGATCTCCTTCCTCATGCGTGACATTTGATGATTGATCCCAGGCTGGTGAGCGTGTGCATATGAGGCTAGTTAAGAAATGGCTGTGAGACCTGAATGAAAGCTCATTGGTGATATGGTAAGAGCTGTTTTGTCTAGTAAAGCAGATCTAGAGCTTTTCTCTTCGGAGTGACTAGAGTCCTTCTGCCCCCAGTAAAGTTGGCATGAGGCCTTTTGTTTTCCCCTGACTGTCACAGTCCAGAAGGGTTGTCAACGATCTCTTCTTGTCAGCTGCTATTTGAAAACATTAGCATCTCTCATCTGTGTGGCTACCAGCATTCTGCCAATGAGTTTTTTACAGAAACAACTTCTGGATGATTCATGAAACCAGACAGCATGTGGCTGTTATCTTGGCATCAGGGAAAGGACAATAGAGACAAGGAATGGTAATGTTCTCTAAAACACACCCATTTCTGAACTAGCAGCCCAAGATTTTAGAGACAGTAGCTGGTAGCAGACACAGTGGATGTTTGGGTTTTTTTTCTCCTTTTAAGTGGCTGAAAGAACCTAATGCTTACAAAGGACAGCATCTCACACCAGCTAGATCATCATCCCTGAGCTTTCATCAAGTATTTGCGTTCTAAAGATCTCTAAGATTAGGGGCCGGGGATTTAGCTCAATGGTTCCGCGCCTGTCTTGCAAGCGCAAGGACCCATTCTATCCTCGGTTTGATCCTCGATCCTCGGTAACCACATAACAATACTGGGCTTGGAGTCTCACCCCAGCAGCAACCAGCACCACATACCTCAGTGCCGGGCGTGGTGGCTCACGGCTGTAATCCCAGCACTTGGGAGGCAAAGGCAGGGGGATTGCTGTGATGTGAGTTTGAGGCTGAGCTCAGGGCCAGCCTAAACCACGAAGCGAGACCCTGTCTCAAAAAAAAAAAAAAACCTTAAAAAAAAAAAAAAGATCTCTAAGATTAAAATGAAAATGGTTTTTGCAAGTACAGGGAGTGCTCAGTCTCCTGAAGTGTGTAGAAATCAGCATGCTCAGATTTAATTTGGAGGTATAGAATGTATTTCTGTATCAGTATGGAGAGATGATTTTTATATTAAAGCTGTCGACCTTACCTAATTGGCTATCATGATGACTCTGTTCATGGAAAATATTTTGGAACATAACTGGCAATTACATTTAATGAAGGACAGAAATGAATTTGAATATATCGAATGTGGAAAGCAGATGCATACAGCAGTGGATGGCTCAGATTCCATGTCACACCAGTATTTGCAGGACACCTAGCTGGCAAGCGTGGTAGAATTGTGGGAAATCTTGTGATGATGGTAAAATATCTGATCATTCACAACTACAGTATAAAAAACCAACAGCTTTAGAATTGTTGTGTAGAATGACATATACCTACTTTCTCCTTACGGTTTCATTTACTGGACTCCTGTGGACAGTGAGCCCTTCATGAGACTTCCAGGGAGTCCTTGAAAGGATAAAGGAAAAAGTGTAACCTAAGGTCTGTTAATAATGGTTCCTCTTCACGTTAGATTCTTTTTTTAAAGCCTAATGAAAGAAGGGAATATCTTAGAAGCTACCACCCACGGGATAGCAGGCTGTGATTAGTAGTTTACCATAATTTTACGAGGTGTCTCCACTCCTGCTGTCTTTTCTAATCTCCAGTTTACTCATTTTGTTTTTCTATTAAATGAAGGGCTGAGTTTTTTGTTTTCTTTTCTCTTTAATTTTAGGATTAGATGAGGCTGAGTTCATAAAGCAAATTCTGTTCTTCTTTCCAGTTTCGAGAGCACGCTCCCTCCCACAGGTTCAGCTGGAACCTCTGCCCAAGACACTCACCCTGGCCTTTGCATCACAGCTGGAGAAGACGTCTCCTTCCCTGACAGCAGATATCCCTGAGGCAGACCTTTCCGGAGTGGACGACAAACTTGTGTCCAACCTGATGCCGTTTCAGAGAGTAGGAGTCAAGTAGGTTCTCGACCTTCTT
>PVIR01014548.1:26645-40096 GCA_004026965.1 Petromus typicus | reverse complement strand
TTTTGAGACAGGGTCTCGCTTTGTGGTTCAGGCTGGCCCTGAGCTCAGCCTCAAACTCACATCACAATCCTCCTGCCTCTGCCTCCCGAGTGCTGGGATTACAGGCGTGAGCCACCACGCCCCGGCACTGTGGTATGTGGTACTGGTTGCTGCTGGGTGTGGGTCTCCACACCCAGTATTGTTATGTGGTTACCGGGGATGAACCCGGGTCCTTGCGCTTGCGAGACAGGCGCCAGAACCACTGAGCTAACTCCCCCCGCCCAACACCAATCTGTTTTTGATGTCTATAGATTTATCTTTTCTCAACAATGTATTAAAATGGAATGACACATAATATGACTTTTTGTATCATTTTTTGTTTATTTTTGTTTTACTTAGGATGATTTTTGTAAGCTCCTTCATATTGTTGTGTGTTAAAAGTATTAAAGAAAAAAGAAAACAAAGATTGGGAATATAGACTGTGGGGGGATGCAGTGCAGGGAAAAGGGAAAAAATAATAATCAATCATGTCATATTCTGGTACAAACTCTTAATGTTGAATGTAATTATGATGTGTATTGATAATGTACCAACAAAGATAATTAAAAAATAGTATTAAACTTTTCCAGCTCAGCTATCTTCTATTGAATGACTTTACTATTCTTAAATTTAATCAAGTAATTGCTATCTGAGCTATGTACAATTTTTATATTCTAAGTGTGTTGTTATAAAAATGTATACATATTGTCTTTGCATGGACATGTTTTTTTTTTCTTTTAAATAGATTCTTAGGAGAATGACTGGGCTATATTTTTTCAAGGTAATTTCAGCATTGTTAATGACAAGGGAGGTTTGGCCTAAATTTTTTTTCCCATTTTCTTTCCATTATTTTGTAGGGAGTAAGTTTCTTTGGTAGCCTGTCCACTAGCTACCTTGCGGTGTCTCACTGAGGCTTGTAGACTGCTTTTCCATATGGACTAATGACACTGAAACATGTTTCATTTGTATATTTCCTCTTCATACATAATTTTTCCCTACATATCACATTAATATAAATGAATTACTTAATTTAAATTGGCTTCCATGTGCTCCTTAACTCTTGTATATTTTTCCATCATGTGAGAATTTGTATGAGACAGTTCAAGTTGACAGGAATAAATCTTTCAACAAATAAACAGCAATAATAAAAATATAATTGCTACTAAAATTCAATACTCAAAAAGTTTGTGTTATAGCAAATTGCTTATTAATTACTAAGTTTTATGACTGCTAAACATGTAATATTTATATAACATATATATAAATACTAAAACATCCATATTATAAGCAATAATTTTAAATTAATAATTTATAATATATTTCAATACCAAGCTATTATATTTTGTGATAAAGTATAAATATTATGATACTGTAGCAATTGTTAAACAACTTATTATGATAAATACCAAAGTAGATATAATAACAGAACCACATATAATACTATGGAAACAAAACTAGAAGTGATACTTCTAAAATGTCCGTGATTAAAAGAAAATGTGCAAAGTTGAAATGACTTGCTTATTAATGTCATAGAAATGACTTAGGAAGTTTTAGATGAAATTTAGATGAAAATTATGTGGGAGAAAGACAAATTGGCATTTTTAAAAATATGAAATTTAAAAATTATGAAAATATATAAAAAACATGAGATAGGATAAGAAGATAAGTCTCAATGTGAAGTGACTACAATACTATATTAAACTGAAAATATTTTGAAACTATGTTCACAAGTCAAATTGTCCTGTTTGGAATGACGTTCTCAAGACACTGATGTGTGAATACAGGAGGGAGCAGAGGTCCACAAACTCAGGTCCATCCGAGCTGTTCCATCTTTCTAACCCATGATCGATGGTCTCATTGTGCAATAAAACTATAATTATCTTTTCACTAAGACATGTTATATTTTTATATTTCATCTTTATGCATGATTTTTTTTTTTTTAGTACTTCATATCATGTGAGTTTGCAAGATACTGGTGGAGTTTCTCTCCCAACTGGAAGCAATCCATTCATTATTTATGTCCACTTCTTTCTTTCCCAGAAATATTAATGAAATAATCACATATTTTAAGGGAAAGAAATAACTATGTACGGTACTATTTTATTTGGCATTTGAAAGATACTTGGCCAAACTTACACAGAGATTCCTCAGAATACACATATTCAATCAGTGGTGTTATCATATTTGTTCCCAAGTTTCAAAAATCAATATAAATTATTCAATTTGTGAAATAAAGAATGTTTTAGAAGAGATACAACAAATTTACATTAATTTATATAATTTATATAAATTAAAACTGATATATAAATATATAAATATTAGCACATAAAATGTAAAATGTAATCAGTAAACCAAACATAAAAGAACTAAATGAATGTGGTTACTTGAATAAATATGCAAAATTTAAAAATCAAGGATCTCTAAGATAACATTAAAAATATAGCTGCACTAGTGTGCTTCACGTTTTAATTACAAGCTTATCTCTCAGGAGATATTTTGGTTGTCTCAGGAAGACAACTTTGATCTTCCTTAAAAGGTACATGATCGTAAAATCTGTCCCATGACAGAACATTAAAAAGAGAGAAAATGTAGCATGCAGTATGAAACTCAGTCTCATCTCACTAACCTACTAAAGTCTGCTGATTTGACCATTCGCCATCCTGAAGAGCAACACAGGGGAGCAACATTGCTATTGATATCTGATTAAATAATTCCCAAAGATTTAGGAAAATATCTAAGCAGTAATTCTCTCTACTTTCTAATGAACGGAATAAGGTGCAAGTGCTATAAGTAAAATTTCTCAAAAATCAGGGCCGGGGAGTTAGCTCAGTGGTTCCGGTGCCTGTCTTGCAAGCTCAAGGGCCCGGGTTCGATTCCCCGGTAACCACACAACAATATTGGGTGTGGAGACTCAACCCAGCAGCAACCAATACCACATAATAGTGCTGGGCGTGGTGGCTCACGCCTGTAATCCCAGCACTTGGGAGGCAGAGGCAGGAGGATTGCTGTGATATGAGTTTGAGGCTGATCTCAGGGCCAGCCTGAACCACAAAGCGAGACCCTGTCTCAAAAAACCTTAAAAAAAAAAAAAAAGAACAAATAAAATTCAAAATTTTAAGAATTTCCACCTTGATTTCTTCCTTCCATCCTTTCATCCTTCCATCCATCCTTTCTCTTTCTTTCTTTCTTTCTTTCTTTCTTTCTTTCTTTCTTTCTTTCTTTCTTTCTTTCTCTCTTTCTTTCTTTCTTTCTCTCTTTCTTTCTTTCTTTCTTTCTTTCTTTCTTTCTTTCTTTCTTCCTTTCTTTCTTTCTTTCACAGAGTTCCATTATACAGTATAGACTGGCCTTGAACTCACTGTGCAGCCAAATCTATCCTTGAAATCACAGAACTCCTTCTGCTTCAGATTTACAAGTACTGGGACTGTACGTGAGTGCCACAACATCTGGCCCTGCTTCTTTTCACCCATGGAATAATTTTGCTGTAGAACATCTGTGAAGTTTGAGTATTTAAACTGATCTGAAGATTCTTTTCATGTTTCTTTATTGAATTCATTGGTACATTTAGACATACATTATAATCTCATTAATCATTAAGAATTTGTACCTGTACATGACATATTGTGAAGCTTATATTATTCTATTCCCCTAATCTTACAGTAAGCCTGAAACTTTATACATGAACTGTGTTTCTGATTATTTTTTTCTTTTTACCATGAGTTATTTTTCTTTCTCTTCTTTGCTTTCCTGTGTCCCTCCCCAGTCTCTTTCCTCTTTGAAAATACTATTCTGATAATAAGGTGTGATTTCCAGTTTTTCTACCCTCTTCTTCCAGGAATTTATTTTGTCACTTTATACTGTTTAGGAGGTTCTTTGAATTTCACACTTCATTTTATATTACTGAGGAATAATATATGCTTAACCTTTATTATTTTTCTATGGTGCATCAAGAGACCAAGATCATGAAGAAATCTGATATCATGTTCTCATAAGTACCCTAATTAGTCAGATACCTAATACCCATTAGTATCCAGGGCATTCCTCCTAGCTCAGATTATTTTGTGTTCTACAGATCATAAAACATATATCAACTGCTTTGTAGCTTGATGCCAACAGCTACAATAATCACATTTGCAGATGGGATGGCATTTTCCCCTTCCATGTAGTGGTGAGTCATCCAGGGAAGGTTTCCTTGTAGAACTAGCTTCTTACAGCTTCTCCTTGCACTTTAGTTAAGAAGGAAGAATTCTTTGAAATTTCTGAAATCAGTGCAAGTTATATGTCAATGAATCATCTCAGAAATAATGCCTGAAAGAAATAAAAGAAAAGAAATTGAATACAGAGGGAAATTAAATTTTAGAAAGTTTGTAACAAAGACCTCAGCCTTTTGCTGAGCTCTGGAGCTTGGATAACTTTTCAGAGTTCCCCCATCACTGACAAGATGCCAACACATTTGTAAATCCACATCAACTGATCATTTGCATGTAGAATATAATGGTTTTCACAATGGGTGACAATGTATTTCAATCTTTCTCATACAGTTGAAAAATACTGAAGAGATCTTCTGTTATGTCCCAGTCAATCAGCACAATGATATCTAACAGAATGAGAGCTTCATTCCTAACAAGTACATTGTATCATTGCTACAGTGGTGCAAGTATTTTCCACAAACTTATATGATGAAGTTTAAAATTGAGGGGATTGCACAATTTTTCAGACAATATACTTAGCTAAATTTAATGTCAAAAGAGATTAATAGTTTTTATATAATTACAAAAGATGAAGCAGATAATTATCCAATTAAGTCCAACTGATTTCAAAGTAGACTTTAAAAACTGATAATTCCAATGTGTTTTAGGGTAAAATATTTCAGCAAATCAACCAAAATATTATTAGCTGTCTTATAGGAATATAAATACATATGTAATATCTTCTGTTGAATTTAAATTGATTTGTTAGTAGGAAGGGTGGGTAAGAAGCACAAATATAATAACACACAGGTAATGATAGGTGTGGTTAAGAAACCGTTGTTGCTTACTAACACATCAAATATCTGGGCTCCTCCCTGATAATATAGAAGTAATGAAAAACACTCAAATAACCAAAGTCATCCCTGTCCATATTCTATGTGATTCACTGTTGAGACTGTTAGACTAAAAGAAGTCCAGTCAGACATGGTTCCCAGAGAAAAGAACACTTATGGATCGGATATCACAGAAAAGCAGAAATTGAACTTAATTTCCAGGCATCAGGATTTGAGAGTTGGAGGTGCAGCTCAAGAATTTGTGTGTTTATCAGCTTCTGTGAGACATATGCAAAACATCAGGCAAACGTGTATGTCTGTGTGGTGTGTGTGTTTTCTCCTATGTAAATTCATTACGATTATAACAAAGTCCATAGTGCGTGTCTGTGTTAAACGACAAAGCTATATCCTCAGGTGCTCTTACGCCCCTTCATGCCCAGCCTCTGACTCGTCTGACAGGCTCCTACATCTGTCCCTTCCCATCCTCTCATGTGCTGTTGGATGCTTGTAATTAAGGTATAGCCAGGGCAATGAATGTACAAGAAGGAGACACTGACCATAGATCACAACAAACAACATGGACATAGCTCCCCAAGTTCTCCTTTCCACATTGATGACTAGAGGTTGGTGCATAAAAGAATCCAGGGCAACAGGTAACTAAAGAAATAAAACAATAACAGAAGAAAAAAAAAGAAAGCAAAAGAAGAACGAGAGAGAGAAACAAAACAAAAAGGAAGTGATGTAGTTATATGTGTTAAACCTGAGACACACATACTGAAAAACAATCCCCTTGCTTGTTTGGGGCCCAGCACTAACTGGATTGTATATGAATGACACATAAGCTTTTACTGTATTTAATTTTAATACCAATAGAAAGACAATAGCAGCTAGCATTGCAATATAATAAAAAGATAGGGAGATACAGAAATGTAGACAGTTGTGGTTGGTTAGGGCTTATTTCTAGTTCAGGTTCATAATAATGACTTTTCAAAAAAGAGCGTTTTGAGCACAACCATGAATAACCACAGCAAAAGGCTTCACCATCCCTTTAAAGACTATTTTGGGCAGGTGATTGGCCTTCATAAGTAGGAGATGACTGTCCCTTGCCTCCCTCAATCATATACTTAACCCTTGAACAGTGTTCATGTCTAGGATCCGCACACACATTGGACACACCTGGATCCCCAATTACTTCACATTAGTATCTTTTCATTCCAGTCGTATGACTATGATATCATATGACTGTTGCAATGCCTTGGGATGTAAGGAGATTTAGATAGTCAGAAGGGTAAGGTTCTTTTTGTAGAATCAGTATCTTTATATGAAGAGAAAAAGTGAGAATAAATGTAAGAAGAAGGAAGATAGCATGAGGGAAGGGACCCTCACTAGAACCCTCCATGCTGGCAATCTGAGCTTGAACTTCTCAGCCTCCAGACCTAAGTTTAAGACCCCCAATATAGCACATTCTCTTATGATATATTGAACTGACAACAACACTAAGTTAGAATTTATTTCAACAGTGTTAAAGGAGGAAAATAGGATTAATTCACCATCTTGTAAGAACCAATGTTATTAGTTTGAAGAGTGGGCATGGCAAGATCCCTTAAGCACCAGAGATCAGAATTTGTATTTTTAAGGGAAGTATTTTGCTTTGGATTATTTTGAACATGAAGACTCTCCCAAATCCATTTAAGCATCACTATATAAGGTGCTAACTCCAAAACAGCAAAGGGTAGATTCAGTCAAGCCAGTCAGGCATTAATTAATGTTATGCAATTGAGAATGTTGCTGATTATGCTTAGAAGTGATTGAAGTATTAAATAATACTTAAATACAAGACACACTGGAATTTCCCTCATATTTTTTACTTATCTACTATACAGTTAAAAAAAATAGAGAAAGAGAGAGACATACCTCCCTTTGGCTTTTTACTCCTGTGAAATGTACATGGATATACCCTTCACTGGGACCCAGAAGACCTAAGACATTTCAAATGAAAACAGTAAATGAAGATTCTGATTTCAACACAGCATATATTTTCTCCGGCCACCCATGATACATATACATAATGGAAGACAAAAGTGATACATCTCCAAAAGGTGTCAAATCAGCAGATATGGAGCAAATGTTGGTCACAAATCACAATCACAGGAAGATAAAAACCCCTGATATTAACATCAAAGAAATTAGAGATGGAGAGATTTCATTTCAGAAAGAGAATGATCCAGTAAGGAATGAAAAGACACAAATGTGACGAAATTGAGGATTCAGGTGTGTTCAATTGTGTCTGGATCCTAGACACGAACACTGTTCAAGGATGAAGGAAATTGAGTAAACTAAATTGAAAAGCTGTTTAATGTGACAAGAAAAAATTTTCCATTGGCTTTGGCAACTTGAGAGTGTATTGATTTTTTAAAAGAAGGAATTTTGACAAATGTTTTAAGACAAAAGCCTATTCTAGATATTACAGATTTATGAGACAGTGAATATACATTATTTTAATAAGGAATATTCCTGTAAACTGTAACAGAAATTAGTCACTTTGAGAGCAAAATATAGAAGGCAGTTAAATGTTTCATTTTAAGATATGAAAAACATAATATATTTTATATGGGTGGAGATATGTACTATCATAAAAAAGAAAAAGCAAGAAAATATGAAGCATAGCACAAGAAAAAGTCTTCAGTATGAAAAAAGATGGTATTTAATGCAAAATTAATTACTTTGGTCTTTAAACAAAGTTCCTTCATTTTGAGAGAGGAAGTGAAGAGTATAGTATGTGTGCATATAGACGCACAGTTAATAAATTCCTTCAGGTGAAAAAACAAATATTGATCTTAACAGTTATGTATGTTTCACTGGAACTAAGGAAGCTGTGAGAGGTATGGGGATTTAAAAAAAAAAAAAAGAGGAGGAAATGAGAAGTAGCAATGAGAAAACGTAAAACAAACTTGCAAGGAATACTCAGAAGAGAAGAAGCCAAAATGGATTGTGACTTGGTATCTAGTGGTGAACTGGGAGCTAGTAATTTTTAGTGAGTCTATTAAGTTTCGCTCCAGATACAGCTGAATACTGGAAGAGAGCTGAATGCAAAGAGCGCTGAGAAGGGTCTAAACGAGTTTCTGGCGGAAAGAGATTCCATGGATTTTGTAGTAATGCAAACAATTAATGAAGTGGATCACATAGTCTAAATAGTGAGTGGAATAAATAGGAAAGGAGACAATGAACAATCAAATGATGAAATGCCCAAAATTGGGAGGTTCCATGGGCTTCGGAACTGTCAAATTTGAAGTTTGATTAGGAAAGACTTGGCATGAAACATGGTTCCCTGAGGAGCAGAACACTTCATTGCAATATACTTTTCAGTTGGGAGAAAGATCATTTAAATATGTAAAAACTTCTCTTAAAGAATTGGCACAAAGGAAAATATTTTAAGACAGTAACTGGAAAAGGTTAAGCCCGATATATCCTTTTCTCCAAGATGATGATAACATTCAAATTATGGGCTAATGTTTTTAATAGGAAAATATATAGAAATGACTATGTTTTCTCTTATTTATTAGCAATTATTTTCCTCTAATTAAAAAGCTAAGAAAAATCCTAAAATAGTCAGAATTTGAGATTTACACAAAAATTTAAAGAAAACATATGCAGAAATCTTTTAACAGTATCTCAAATCTTATATGCCACAAAATACAGAGTTTCAAATGTCCATGACAGTGACCGTAGGGCCATGCACCTTTTGCCTTTGCAATACAAAGCACAGCAGGTCCCATGACTATTCTCTGTGAGTTTTTCAAAGGCTGTAAGAGCAAACATCATTCTCTTTTCGGAGTAGTTCAAACATGACAATGATTAAATTTGTTTGTATATCTAGCATATCTTATTAATATGACAGGATCAATATATGATGCTGGGATTTATAATACACTCGCTGGAGACAACGAGCTCAAATGTAGTGTTTAGCAAAGTTAGGGTATGATATTGGCTCAATAATATGAGAAAACAAATGATACATCTGTCAACATGCTTTTTGTTGTTGGAAGTTTTAAAAGTCTATTCAGGGCAAGAAATGTATATTTTTAAAGTACACTGAAAGATCTCTATATAACAAGCAATTCCAACAGTATCGTGCTGTTTATTTTTGCTCATGAAAAACAAATAAACTCAGTCTAATTAAAAACATTTGAGCTATTTAGCTGTAAGTCTTCACAAGAAAGAAATAGCTTTCCTTTGAATCTTTCAGATTCTTTGGAAAAAAAATAATTTCACAGTAAAAAAATACTGGAAAAGATTGGATGCAATTTTATCGCAGAAATATGAAGGTAAGCCCTACAGAGATTGCAAGCAGGACTTCATGGAATATAAAATAAATTCAAACAAGAAAGAATGTTTGAACAAAATCTGGAAAAGTTTTTAACAAACTTTGAAGACAAGAACATAATGCTTCTGTAAATTATAGCACAAAATGAAAAAAAGATAAACTATAAAACTGACTTTGTATATGGAAGTTATCTAAAAAAAATCATGAGAAAAGAATGTCATAGCAATAAACAAAGGAAACAAAGGTTATGTATATAGTGTGTGGGAGGTTGCATGATGGGTTGGGGAAGGGGAAAAATGTTTTAAAATTCATGTTCTATTTTAATGTTTTATATTGACATTCATCTTCAGCATTAATCTTGTATGGAAAGGAATAACAAAGTAAATAAAGAATTACTTGTAATAATATGATATGATTAATGATTACAAATCACATTAAACATGTGTGTCCCAGAGATGTCCTGTCATTTATATGGAAATCCTCTTTCCATATTCTATACTTGTATTAATAACTCATATTATTCACCACTGTGAAATGATTACATATAAAACTAGAAAAAAACTTCAAAACAAAATGTATGGCTTTGAAGAAGTAAAATTATTGATAAAATGTTAGAATACTAGAATTTTTCAAATACAATTAGTTGGTTAAACCTCAGTCACTTTTGTGCTTATTTTTTTCTCATAGGACAAATGGATGGTAAATCAAATCCATGCCAACAAAAGCATTTAATTTCAGCAAGTAATTAAAAAAATTCCCCAGCTAGTATAAAATGCTTCTTCAGGGAGGTGACTTTCCAGACTGTAAGAAGCAGCAGTATCACAGAGAGGCCATAGAGATTTCGCTGCTAGTTGTAAAATAAACAGATGCTTACAGAATAGATATATTTTCTCTCACTACTGTGCTTATAATGAGATTGAATTCAACTTTGTGCCTACTAATTGTATTAAATTGTGTATAATAAAAGTGATGGAATAAAAGTGACTTGGGGATTAGACAAAGCAATCAAAGGTTTGGGAGAATTATATGAAATTAATATATGTTGATGTTTTAACTCCTTTGTATGCATTTCTTACCAGATAAAGCAGCTCCTTTATTTTATATTGTTTTAGAGTAAGTGTAGAAATAGTCAGAACCTTTTAGAGGAAAGAGGAGATAGAGTCCATCTGGAATTACACTGTTATGTTTAATTTATTTTCTGTAAACTTTTATATACTTTATTTTCTTATGCTTTTTATTTGTTAAATTTTAGCTAAAGTAAGTTTTGGCTTTAAAGTTCTTATTTAAAATAATCAAGTCAAAGCCATAAGCAAATTCTAACTTGTAATATCTAGTGCAATAAATTAAGAGTATCATTCTCTTAAATCTGCTAACCACAAAAACTGACATGGAAAAAATCAGCTGATGACATTAAAAAAGTAACATAAACGGCTCACAGTATATGAGAATACATAGTGCAATTAAATTCAAAATTTCTTTGTATCCAACTGTAATCCACCATATATAAAATCTAGATTTTAAGATTGAAAGAATGGTGAGTTTTGGTGACAAAGAAAATACACACAATATTGTATATGTATATGTATGTGTGTATATATATATATATATATATATATATATATATATATATATATATACAAAAAAAAATAATCAACTAAAATACCCTTGATATATAGAATGTATCTTATATTTTGTTTGTAGTTCTAACATCTATTTACATTATTTCTCAATATCCTGCTGGGGGTAGAGCAGTAACGTATTCTGCTGAGATGTGCCTTCTCAGAGTGTAGTTCTCTTCATAATTCCTTGGCTATGTCAATGTATATACTGTCAGTTACAGTGAAGCTATCACTTACTTTAGTCACTTACCACACAAAGTTCTTCTAATATTTTGTTCAGTACTTCAAGAAACCACTAGAAAACAGTGTGAGTTTATATCACAAAATAAAATACTATTTTTCCTTTAAGTAAAAAGAAGAGAATTGCTATGGTTTGATGATGGTCATCCCAAATCCCATGCTGAAATCTGGTTGTTATCTTATGGTGTGAGGTGTTGGTGACTTTAGGGGCATTAGAGCCACAATGGCTGCCCCTTCATGTGTGGGTTAATGTGAGACAGGGGAGTTGGGGCCCTTTCCTGTCTTTGGCTTTCATCTTCATAACACGATATGTGGCCACCCTCTTCAGATACTCACTTCTACTTTTATGATTACCCATTCTCCAGAACTGCAAGAAAGTAAATTAAGTCATTATAAATTATTTAGGCTAAGTTATTTGGCATTAACAGCACAAAATGGACTACCATAGCATGTAAGTAAGCATAATATTTTATAAATAATGCATAGTATGCATAAAGTGAATGTGCAAATTTACAGAGATGCTAAACATTTTTCCATGAAAAATGTTAAAGAATGTCATATTGGCATTCATTCCACCTCCGTATATCACCCTTTATATATAGCAAAAACATGCCTGTTACATTTTCTTTGATCATTTATATTCTTATTATGTGTTTAGAATTGTCTTATTTGAACAAATTTTCCCTCAGTGAAAATATATGCCACAGTATACATGTCCTTTTGATGTTTGTATAGTTTAGATCTCCAAAATTTCATAAATATTTAATTTTTCATGTGAAGTTTTATAGTGTTTCATTATTTGAACACTGAATGTTTGAAATGTAGCAGCTTCATATTTCTAATCATTAATTCATCAGTAAAAATCATGAAGAAGCATAAAAATATAAAGGAATTAGATTAGCTTTCCATTTTAATTAGTCACAACTATCTGATTAGATATTAATTCTGTATTTAAACCTTGGTAACCTAGATTCAGAACTATTAAGATTAGAATGTAATTAGCTATTAAAATCAATTATGTCACTCAATTTTATTAATTTTGTTGCTATTATTACATAATTAATCCTAATATCATTCATTACAACTCACAATTAACAGTCGAAGAAGTCTATAGATAGATAATGAAATGGTTCTGAAATACTTCACACAAACACTTTTGCTAACATTTACATGATTACCTCACCTTTTTATGAGTAGTACTAAAGTAATGACAATGTAATTAAAACTTTATATACTGTATATTATCAATTACTAAAATCTTTTTAGTTATTTTACAAACTGTATCTTGCTTACTAACTGAGTTTAGTTAAAATTCCCTTTAAGAATGGTATTTCATCAAGATTATATTTTTTTCTCATCAAAAAAACAAGTTACTATTCTTTAAATAAAATTTCTCAAAAATAAGTGTGCATCTCTATAAAATACATTAGCAATTTAATTAAGGGTTGGCAAAACACAAATAATTGCTTTCATGAATGAAAGTCACTCATAGTTATTATTTTAACATTTATTAAATTTGGATTGGAAACTAAACACAAAATAAAACATTTAAAATGTTTCCAATGGAATTTTTTGAATAAAACACAAAAATACATGCAGCCAAGTAAAAACAAATGAAATTACATGAAATGAAAAATTTTCTCTAACAAACACATACATAGAGTTAAATGACAAACTATACAATGAGAAAATATTTTCAAGCCATACATCAAAGGTTGATATTTAAAATACAAAAATTAGTGACAGGCAAACAGCCTAATGTTAAGAATTATCATTGGAAAAGTCACAATTATGCATGTCTCTGACCTCAGCAAATTAGCAGGCTGAAGCAGGATTGTTTCATTCCAAAAATTTGAGAACAGCCTGAAGAACATAGCAAAAAACAATCTAAAATAAATAAATACATAAACAACTAAACACATAGATTATAAATAGTTGAAATACCTGAATAAAAAGTTAGTGCTATATATAATCATTGACAAGTATATAAAAACATACTCAGCATCATTAATCATCAAAGAAATACAAAGAAAGGGCCGGGGAGTTAGCTCAGTGGTTCCGGCGCCTGTCTCGCAAGTGCAAGGACCCGGGTTCGATTCCCCGGTAACCACATAACAATACTGGGTGTGGAGACCCACACCCAGCAGCAACCAGTACCACATACCACAGTGCCGGGCGTGGTGGCTCACGCCTGTAATCCCAGCACTCGGGAGGCAGAGGCAGGAGGATT
>PVIR01014548.1:0-26545 GCA_004026965.1 Petromus typicus | reverse complement strand
AAAAAAAAAAACAAAGAAAAACCATTAAATGCCATCAACTCAGTTTCTACAAAGGCTGTTTGATCAGAGTTGGATAACAGCCAGTATTACTGAGCATGGACAAGAAAAGAATCTCTTACAGACTGCTTGAAAGGGCTAAAATTAGTAATAGCCATTATGAAAAATACTACAGATTTCCTCAAAAATTTAAAAGGGTAGAATTGCTGTGTTATCTAGTATCCACTTCTTGCACAATAGCAATGATGATTAATATGCCAAAGGGACATCTATACTCCCTTTAACATAGTACCATTCACAATAATCAAGATATGGAATCAGTATAAATTTCCACTAACAAATAAAGAAAATGCAATATTTGTAAATTACTCAAGGCCATTAAATCTTAAAAGAGTGCAAATCTGTCATGTGTGACAACATGGACGAATCTAGAGGATATTGAGTGAAATAAACCCAAAGCAGAATGACACATAATGCATCAATTCATTTAGGTACAAATGTTGAAATTGCAACACTACACAGAGTAATGACAACTACTGGGCACTAAAGAACTCAAGATCTTCAATAAATTGGAATGCAATTAAGTGTTCTGTTGTACAAGAAAGATTAATAATAGTAATGGTGTTAATATTAGTGTATCATACATATTCTTGAAAAGCAGTGAAAGCAGATTTCAAGTAGCCTCATTAAAAGTGATAATGTGAGAAATATATATGTTAATTAACCTGACTTAACATAGTATTCTATAAATATATTCAATATTTTCTTTTTTTATTTTTTATTTTATTTTATTTTATTTATTTATTTTTAGGTTTTTTTGAGACAGGGTCTCACTTTGTAGTTCAGGCTTGCCCTGAGCTCAGCCTCAAACTCACATCACAGCTATCCTCCTGCCTCTGCCTCCCGAGTACTGGGATTACAGGCGTGAGCCACCAGGCCTGGCACTGTGGTGTGTGGTACTGGTTGCTGCTGGGCGTGAGTCTCCACGCCCAGTATGGTATGTGGTTACCGGGGATCGAACCCGGGTCCTTGCGCTTGCAAGACAGGCACAGGAACCACTGAGCTAAGTCCCTGGCCCTCAATATCTTCTTATTGTACTTCAAGAATATATACAATGTTTTGTCAATTAAAAAAAAATCAAAATATTTCTTCATGGGAAATATTTATGAAACTTTTTAAACAAATCTTACTTTTAGTCTGCACAGCTAATATATTTTTTTTTGTATTTGCATAGCCCATTAACTTTCTGTCTCTCTTAGCTGCAGTTAATTATCTACATGTTAATTACACTAAAAATTCTTCTTTTTATATTGATATTCTATGTTTTTTCTATGAGAAAATATATCAGAAAAGAATTCCAGAAGCTGCATCTTACATCTCTCCACAACCCCATTAAATAGTATATTTTGGTTCTTCTCTAGATATTGTGAATGAATTGTATCCACGGTCTTAATAAAATTGAACTCCGGTCCTCACAATAATGTAATTTTATTATTTGTTTTCTTTCTTCATCATTTTTCCTCTTGGCTGTATTGTCCCTATTAGTAGCAATAATATCATTATTTCTTCAAACTTAAAGCAACAAAGTAATAGAAAAGTCACATTGTCCGCAACTCACTTTTCCTTTCACTCCATTTTCTCCTTTACTGCTCCAGTTTTTCCTTGTAAACATTGTCTAGTCAACACTTGCTGTACACCACTGTTTTATATTGACCTTTATTACCAATGACCTCCACTGTGGGCCAGGGATTTACCTCAGTGGTTCCAGCACATGATTCACAAAGATAAGATCATGAGTTTGATACCTGGTACAAAAATAAATATATTTAAAAAACCCTCCACATTATTGAACGACAAATGATACTGTATCTTTATCTAACTTGGTGAATATGTTGTAGTGATAACTTAAATATTTGTTCATTTCTTTACTGTTAAGATGTTTGTCAAAATGTAGAAGAAAACAACTCTGGGATTTCATCTCACTCCAAAAAGAATGGCTGCTATCATGAAATCAACCAACAAGGAATGCTAGTGGAGTTGTGAGAAGAGAGGAGCACTTCTCCACCATGGTGAGAATGCAGACTGGTGCATTTACTGTGGAGATCAGGGTGGAGATTCCTCAAAAAACTCAGATCAGTCGTGGAAGTTCCATTTGACTCTGCTATTTTTCTGCTACGTATATACATGAAAGATTTAAAAGAATCATGTCACAGACACATGTGAGTACCCATGATTGTAGCAGCTCAGTTTGGAGTAGCTACACCTTGGAAACAGGTACATGGATTCTATAAAGTAACTTGTACTTGTTATAGGCCACCTAGCTGCAGCCCCAGCTGAATCTCCACTCTGCCAACATCAGAGACCCACACTGAAACCCCAAAATGCCATCATTCCATAGAGTGATCAACCTGTGGCCTAGTGGGTGATTGATTGTACCAGGCTCCTTCTATAGTGCAAAAATCAGCACTTTGACATATTCCAAGTACAGTTTTACTTTCCCTACAAGTGCTATAAGTAAAATAACTACAAAAAGAAAAATTAAATTAAAAAAATAAAACAACTATCAGTGTACTTACAAATATTCATTATCACAATATTCCACATAGGATTATTCTGACTAAGGATTATTCATCACGGTCAAAGAAGTATGCAAATAGATTCATGCTCATGAAATTTTCTGTTCCCCACTATCAAAATGCAGCTGGACTGATTGAACTGGGCAAGGATCTTTTGCAGATGCAGTGAGAGCATCAGCTATGTGGCAATACCTTGAAAGTCTGAAGCTAACTTTCCAAGAATTCAATATAAAGTATGAATCTAAAATATTGTACTATTTCTGCCATAGCTCAGATTCCCAGGTCCAAGAGTCAAATGGTGAAAATGTACATTGTTACCCTTACCATGACTCCTATGCACCATTAGCCAAATTTGTGCCAAATTCCTTTTAGATTTACACTCTTCTGCCTTAAAATTGTTGGCCCCAGAGAGTAGAGAACTTCTCTCAGGAAATACAAAAAGGATTTCATTTAATTAGAAGCCAGAAACTTCTTGTAGTGATTTTGGGTCCTTATCCCTCTGAAGTAATAGACTAAGGTGGCATTTATACCAGCAGAAGTGACTAATCCTGTTTAACCCTTGCATAGCTATAGGTATAATTCCTTTTATTCTGCTCCTCTAGATAATACTCAGTAACATAAATGTCAATGAATGAAATATCATAAATGATATTTAAACCAGTAACTTATCCTTGTTACATGTACTTATGCTGTTTTTTACTATTGAATTAGATACATCAATGTATAAATGAGGATTAAAACCAAAAATATGATACCTATATACAAACAGAAACTGAATTATGAAAATTAAAAATCATTCTTCTTCATTTTATGACAGTGGTTTTTTTACATAAGGCAAAATAATATTTTGTAATGCCTAGATTAATACTGAAACAGATGATCAGCTAGTCAATAAACTTATCTGATAATAATTACTTTAATTATTTTATAGCAAATAATTTTTGATTAATGCACATAAAGATGTGAGATGAGCAACAAGTTACCAGAAGGAATATGTCTACCTCCTATTACAAGATGGGATTTTCTTTTAATTTATTGAGATAAAAATACAAACTATTTTCTTACACTAATTTTCGAGTAATTCAGACCATTATTGGTTTTATTTATTTTGGTTTTATTTAATTTGTTATACTTATAAACATCTTATGAATTATTTTGGAAATAATTGAAGTAAGTCATGCCATGTAGATCAGTAGGATACAGCACTAAAAGATTGTTAAATCTAACAAACTGAACATGGAAAATGGGGATAAACCTGAACAGTAAGTAGGGGGATGGTTTCTAAACATTTCACTAGAAGTAACAATAAAACAAATGACTTCTGATTGCATTTCCTTAGTGGTTCAGAGCCTAGAAGTTATTTTCTCTGAAAAGAGCTCGAGCCCATTTGTAAGACCTTGTTTATCATCCCAACACAGAGAAAGTCATTCTAAGGAAGCAGTTGCTCAGAATATTTTACAAAGTTTTGGAGGAATTACAAATTCTTGATTCAATATTTGCACAAAAATGTTTAGGAAATAATAAGAGATGAAACAGAGCTAAAGATTGAGCAATCAGTTTTAGCTAAACCTTTGTATTTTAAAAAGCAAATGACATAGTTACACAAATACTGTAAATTTGGGGGAATCATTAAAATCAATTATACCATGGAGAGCAGTAGCATACTGTGGGAGAAGATTAAAATAGGAAAAATAAATGGTGTTATTTTTACCTAAAATATCTTTTATGTATTCATGCTCTGTATTTCTAGATATAAATATATACAAATCTTGAGATTATTGTTAGTAATTTGGTGCATTCTTTCTAGATTATTTTGAATTGATTTTATTAGTACATTTCATATAAATGTTATGACCACAATCAACATTGAAAATTTGTACCAGTACATGACATGACTTAATTCTAATTTTTAATCATTCCCTTGTCCTTCCAAACTCACCTCCTATGTACATGAGCTTTATTTCCTTCTGTTTGATCATCAATTTGTTTCCTTCCCTTCTTTACTTACACCTCCCCCTTTTCCCTTTGAATATTTTCTTACTATTTCACAATACCTATCATTTTAGAACTCATTTACATCTTCAGTTCCCCATACCAGAGAAAAGACATGGTATTTACACACCTGTGTCCTTTCTAGAATTTATATGTGATTATAACAAAAAATAATCTATATAATTTTAGTACAGAATCAGAAACTAGAGAATACTCCATAGTTTGAAATACAGAATAGTTTGAAAACATAGACAATGATCACAGAGCACCTATCTCCCATCAGAGTAACTGTTAAAATATTCTGAGTTATGAAACAATAAAAACAACAAATAAAATGTAACACAGGTCATTATCTAGTAAATATTTATTTTCCTGTTAAGAATGAAATAGTAAATATCATTTACTATGCAAATATCAAATTCATGAAACTAGGATAAATAAATGTTATAGTTCATATAAAGACACAAAAGACATGTAATATCAAACATAATGTTAAAAAGAACGAAATAGATAAGCACATAACACTGTAGAGCCATAGTGATCTAAAAAACATGGCATTAATATAGAAATAAATACTTAGATCAGGGATTCACAATAGAGAGCCTAGAAATACATTCTCAGTCTAAGAAACTCATTTATCACAAAAATGCTCAGAACATACGTTGAAGGAAATGCAGTCTCAGTGAGTGGTCCAGGAAAATTGAACACCACATGGAAAAGAAGGATATTGGACCTCACTTCACACTATAAATAAATACTTAAAACAGATTAAAAGTTAAGGGAAATACCTGAGACTGTGAAACGATTTGATGAAAACATAATAGTAATGTTTCTTGACACTGTATCAGGCACTCATTTATTTGGAAAAATGGCTAGAACATAACCAATAAAAACATAAACAAATGAGATTACATCAAATTCAAAACAGACTTGTGTAGGCAAAGAGAATAAAATGAATAAAAAAACAAACAAAAAGATAAATACAATCCATGCATCTGATAAAAAGTTAGTATCCAGAAAAATGACTTGAAATAGCTTACCTTAAAAATAAATATCGAGCTAAAATAATAGATCAAGAAGTGTAAAATATGTCTCAAAAGGAAACATACAATGTCTAACAGGTAGATTAAAATCGCCAAACATCAGTGCTCATCAAGGAATTGCAGGAATCACATACAAATTACAAAGAGATATAATTTTCCTACAACCAGAAGGGCTTGTGTCAAAAAATGTGGCAAGTGTAGTAGATGTGGAGGCAAGGGAACTCTATGATTTGTTGGTGGAAATGCAAATT
Organism: Petromus typicus; assembly: GCA_004026965.1. Taxonomy (NCBI): domain Eukaryota; kingdom Metazoa; phylum Chordata; class Mammalia; order Rodentia; family Petromuridae; genus Petromus; species Petromus typicus. Next base: position 20,686 of record PVIR01014548.1, on the reverse strand, counting down.
AGTACAGCATTGTGGGAAAAATGTTTGTAGATATATGAGTTAAGATCAATATGGAAAACTGTTTTGTGCATTTCTATGTTTATTAGAGTCCCAGTAACTAAGAAACAAAATCAAACTAAATGACTATCAGGAAGTGAAAAGATGAAGATGGTGTGTATATACAATACAATACTCTCCCTCCATTTAAAATATATAAATTCCTGGCATTTGCAACAATATGGCAAAGACTAGTAGACATTATGATAAACGAATAAGTCAGATGTAGAAATAGAAATACTGCACAGTCTCATTCATCTGTGCAATCTGAAAATTGACCTCATAGAAACAGGAAAATAGCATTTATCATGTGCTAGGGCAGGTAATATAAGACGGGAATAATTTTAATAATACAGTTAGATTAAATGTGCCCTGCTATTCGATTGCACAGTACAGTAGGTTGATTAGACATAATAAAGCATGCAAGTTAATTGCTACAATTATTGTATATCAAATTAAAACCAATGGTACTGTTTGACTATCATCTATATATTTTATTATTCCTCAAACCCATGGTTTTGCACATGCTGAGCAAATACTCTGTCACTGAGCCATTTGTCTGAAAAAATAACGTTTTAAAAAGTTTACATAAAATGTGATAAAGATACTATAAATATCAGTTATTAGAACATTATAATATAAAGGTAATTCTTAGAGTTTATATAAATTTAATAAATAATGTATTTTCATTTAAATAAACGATATTTTATCTCTGTCTTGTAAGATTTTTGTAAATATATACACTGTGCTCTAGACATTGTAATAATTTTATTATAAAAATAATAAATTGATTTGTCTTCATAATATCCATTTATTCAGACTGTTTTATTTATTTTAACATATATAGTAAATTTTATTATTTTAAATGCAAAATTGAAAATGGTAACTTTATAGTCACATTATTTTTAAACATTTCATCTAAACATATACAAGATATGGCAACAGCATCAACTCATTGTGTTTATTTTTAACTATGAAATTAAGTTTTGTGGAAAATAATACCAAAACAAAGAGAGCTTTCTCTTTTGCACTTCAGTTTATGAACTGTCTCATACCATTAACCTCAAAAAATACCCTTGTTACCAATGAAAGAGAAATTGTGATACTTGATATAGAAGCAAAAAATCAGTTATAGATATCAGACTTAACTGTCCATATCAACACAAAAAATATTTTTCTTAAAATTTCAATACAACTGTTACCAAAAGGAGAAAAATATATTTTCTTTAAAGAAACATAGAGAACTCATATTTACCATCTTATATAATAAGAAGAACATGTCTAACCTTAGAAATCTAAAACCGGAAGGCATTGTACATTATTATTAATCTGCTCAATTTCTTATTAATATCTGAGTGGTACGGCTAAAAACACATTCAAAAATCAATTACATTGTGGCTTGAAAAGATATATTTAAGCTTCCTTTTTTATTCAATTGACTTTTTAATCTATTGCAGTTTAGTTTTTAAGCTGCACAAAGTACAGGAAATAAATAAAATACCGCACATGGAAAAAAATGCTAATAACTTTTTTTGAATATATACATTAATGTATTTTCTACCTGTGCTTCTATTTAAATTTAGAAGTTTACTTACATGCTTATGTCGGCTACATGAGCAGTCTGTTCTTTATTTGGCAATACATCAAACAAATTAATGTGCAATTACTACATCCTAGAGAAGTCTTATAAACAGCTCTTGATATTGAAAAGTATCTCAAATGAACAACAGATATATTAAACACTATATTATTTGAGTTGAATGAAAAATGACTTGAGGTGTGAAAAATATTACATTATAAGAGAAAAAATAGAAATATTCTCATCAACAATGAAATTAAACTAATAAAACATTCCAGTGGCACAAGCCCAGAGAAAACTCTGTTCCTAACATCAGAATAAGTAAAACATGAGTCTAATTTAAAATGGTATGATATTGTCACTAGCATTCTTCTTAACTGTAAGTCAGCAATGTCCTATGTACTCATATTAGCATACTTAAAACTTTGTAATTTTATTTTACTTTTAAATTTTAAATTATTTTGTTTAATATTAAAATGTAATCTATTTTTTATTGTTTGTTTGTTTGTTTCAGAAAAGGCCAGTTCAGACTATCTGTGAACTCTATATAGCTCCGTCTATTCTAAAAATAAGCAATCCTCCTGCCTCAGCCTCCCCTGCTGGATTCTTTGTGTATGTAACCATGTTTGGTTTCTCAAAAAATATATAATATTTATGTTTATAGCTAATCATACAATATTTTAGACAGAGAATTTTTTTGTTTACTGAGTTTGTTGGTACATTTGGGATATTCATTATAGTTGTAATGAACATTAAGAAAATGCTCAATGTAAAACAAGGTGAAAGGGGACAATGTTGAGATTGTAACAAAAAAGTAAGGAAACAAATTTTATGTATATGGGGGGGTGGTAGGGTGGGTAGGGCTATGGGAAAAAATGAGAATTAAGTTGTGTCTTATACTGGTACAAATCCCCATTATGGAGTGCAATCATGATGTGTATATTTAATGTACCAATAAAGATTAAAAAAAAAAATTGTACTTGTACACAACACATTTTGATTCTTATTTGTTCCCATTCCTCTTCCCTCCTTACCACCCCACACCCTTACATTCATACATTTTGTTTCTAATTTTTTTGTTTTTACATCAACATTTCTTCAGATCTCCGACTCTGCAATGAAGCAATGTAAAAATATTACATTGGAATCAGACAGTAGATGGGCACTTTCCATAGCTTGTCTAAATGAGAATAAGAGAAAGATGAAGACATTTCAATATTAATGAAACAGGCCCTTGGGGAAGGAAATGTCCTCTTGAATATTCATTTTAAGAGAGATAAAAATTCTGAGGTTGAAAAAGTGAAACAAGATCTCAAAATTCTTATTGGTTATTAGGAATTTTTAAAATATTACAATCATCCTCAAAGTCTATAAACATTAAATAATTTACCATCAAAGACATGCTAATCAAATAAGGTGTTTAAACTAGTATTATTTAGAGTGTTCCACTATTTGCTGAATAGTGGGCCTTGCATGCAGTCCTTCCCTCCCAGGGAAGGGCATGTTTTGGGAGGAGGTGGTGCTGTCTGTGCCCTGCAACATGGCATCTGCTGTAGCCAGTCATTGTTGCAGGTTCTCCTCTGCCCACTGCAGTTGGCCTGGTGGAGGTCTTCTGCCTCTTGCCCCACACTGCAGGAAAAGAGAATGAAAAAAGCCAAGCCATCAACACTGCTAATTCTTAGTGAGAGGATATTATCTATGCTCCATATATCTAAAGCCTTCAACATGTTCTCAAGTGTCAGGCAAATTCTTCCCAGTCCTCGGGGACCTTCCATCCTGCCAAAAGGGTAATTACAAGTTACCAAAGTGAGACCAGAGAGTGCACGCCTTGAGAACAACCCCTTGGGGCGCTGCCTCATAATCTGGTGCTGTTCCCTCAAGCTCTGGAATGACATTGACTTCATCCTGTGGACTCCGTTACTGGTCTGGGTGGAAAGGAGGCTGAGGTGATGTTTTCTTGGTTGAAGTCTCTAGGATAAAGAGGGCACACAGAGCTGGCATCAGCAGCAGTTTCAAGAAAACAAGACTTTATTCCTCAGCTCTTCTTTCTGTCCTTACGAAATTACATGACACATATGCAGTAGTCTGTGCTAAGTCACGCTGGCATAACCAGGTCCCATTGTGTGCATGAGCTAAATGGTAAGGTCCTGTCTATAAGGTTCTCAGGTGTCTTAGGTTCTGAAGCAACTCAAAGTGGTTTCCTGTTAGGTTTTAAAGCAACTCAAAGTGGTTTCCTATAGAGCCCTTCAGAATATATGATCTAGGACATGCATTTCTTTTTTTTTTTTTTCCTTAAATCTTTATTGATACATTATGAATACACATCATCACCGCATTCAACATTGAGGGTTTGTACCAGAATATGACATGACTTGATTCTCATTTTTTCACTTTTCCCCCTATCCTGCAACCCCAACCCCCTATATACATAATTTGTTTCCTTTTTTCTTTATTATTACCACATTCATTTTCCCCTCATTATTTAGCCCTACACTCTCTTCTCTTTTAAATATATTCTATTGTTAAATAGGACATGCATTTCTAATGTGTGTCTGTCAGGTTACTCAATATGGGCTAGGCTACAGAATAAAATAGGTGCCTATAATTGAAGGATAGACATATGGTATCTGATTAATAGTGCTCTGTCCGAGCTAGGAATTTATTTAGTGGTTCTGGTGTCTGCCTTTCAAGTGCATGGACCTGGGTTCAGTCCTCCGGTAACCACATACAGCAATACTGAGCCTGGAGACTCACACCCAGCAGCAGTCAGAACCACATACCATAGTGCCAGGTGTGGTGGCTCATGCCTGTAATCCCAGCAGTTAGGCAGCAGATGCAGGAGGGTTGCTCTGAATTCAAGGCTGATCTCAGGGCTGGACTCAAGTTTTAAAAAAATGCAAGACTTTGTCTCAAAATAATAATAATAATAATAATAATAATAATAATACTCTTTCCTTGAAGGTAGAAATTTATTGATTTGTAAATCTGTAGTATTGAAGAAAAAAATTAAAGTATCAGTTATATACTAAAACACTGCCCTAATTTCCTGGCTTATTATATATTTAAGACTAAGAATTTTTGGATTGGATTTTCCGGAAGGGTAAAACGCCTTTGTAAACTGGATAATTTTGATTTTGTCCAGAGCTGCAGTTTTCTTAAAAAATATTTTATTTCTTTTCACTCACATATTATTATTTCTTTTTTGAGTTTATTGATATATTTTATATATACATTATGATCATATTCAACATTTAGAATTTGTACCTATAAATGACACATCTTTATCCTCATTTTCCCCATTGCCTTGCACTTCCTACCCTCATCCCACATACATAAGCTTTGTTTCCATTTTTTTTTTTTGTTTTTTTTGTTTTTTTTTTTGTTTTTTGAGACAGGGTCTCGCTTTGTGGTTCAGGCTGGCCCTGAGCTCAGCCTCAAACTCACATCACAATCCTCCTGCCTCTGCCTCCCGAGTGCTGGGATTACAGGCGTGAGCCACCACACCGGCACTGTGGCATGTGATACTGATTGCTGCTGGGCGTGAGTCTCCAAACCCAGTATAGGTACGTGGTTACCAGGGATCGAACCTCGGTCCTTGCGCTTGCAAGACAGGTGCCAGAACCACTGAGCTAACTCCCCGGCCCTGTTTCCAATTTTTATTACCGTCAATGCTTTCCTTCCAATCTTTTTGTTTCCCTTACCCCTTCTGCTTTAAAATCATAGTTTTCCTTATTTACTTGCTAGGCACACACGGAAACACTGAGCTAATTTTTGACCCTAAGACTTATTTTCTTAACATATCTACAATGTACAATAAAAATATATATTTAACAATAAAATTAAGGCATATGATGAAAATTTTCTTCTACATGCAGAATTTAGAATTGGAAAAATTAATCCTATGAAAAAATTAATCCTAAATTATCTGAGTTTATATTCTTATTTGATTTTACACGAATATTTTAGAAATCTTTAGGGTATTATGAAAGTAGTAACATAATACAACTTTGGAGTTGAGCATAACATTTTATTTACTAATGATATTGCAATAAAATATGTCTTAGGAATGACTTATGCTATATCTAAAATTTTAAAAATTTGAGACTTATTCAAATTAACAGTACTAGAAATGGCTCTGTGCACTATGATAGTGGCATCTCCATCATATTCAGCATTTTGAGTGTATTTGAATATTTTTAAGTTGATCCATTACCTTAGTTATATTGAAACTGTTTCTATTAAAATATGCAAATCACCATTTGATATTTTCATTAATACATAAATGAGCTATATACAATGTAAGCAGCATGATAATTACTTTTCACCTGTCTAATAAATACTTATGTAAAAGAAATTAAAGATCCCAAGATAAATTTATGTAATGGACAGTTTTATTTTTGTTATTGTAATCTAATTTTATTTTGTTTATGAGGCAAATCACTAAACTTTAGCTTTTTTCTTCTATTCTGAAATCAACGTTTTACAGACTGAACAACTCATATTTTCAAACTTTTTTATCTTAATAATGATTTGATATATCTATTTCATGAAGAATAAAAAGGAAAGATTTCTGACTAGTATCATTTCCTTCCTGCTAAACACTAAAGTAATTGGAATTTCAGTGTATCAAAATGTCATTCCCAAAATAGAAAAGGTTATATGGTTTAATTATGTTCATATTATTTCACCATAAAATTTTATTTTTCATCTATTAATTTATAGGCCAATTGTAAAGTCAGTGAAAAGAACGTGACTACACTGGATTCTCCAACATTACAGCAAAATTGGCTGACTCAAGGAGCATAGAATTTTTAAAGGTTAATAACATTCTTCTAGGACTACAAATTCTGAACTTTAAAAGTCTGTTAATTTAAGAAGAATAGTTGCATAGGAGAATACTTCAAAAACAGAAATCAGAGAGTAAAGGAAATTGCTACTCAGTCTGCTCACCCAGGACTCTGGAGCCTTAGGACATAATTATACATTACCTCTGTATGGGTCAGATATTTCTCTTATAAAGGTATTTGCCTTTGATGGACCTTAGTTTCTTCATGTATAAAATAATAATATTTCACCTTGAAAGTTAGTCAGCAAGAGTTCAACAATATGTAGATTGTTTAGAATGAGCCTATGTATATCAGTTATTATCACATAAAATAAATGTCTGTTCTTTACAAACAAATAATATTAAAATAAATTTATTAACTGACACAAATAAAAATAATAGTTGGTCATTGGTAAAATATTTCCATCACAGCACATAAACATGAAAATATAGTGGTTTAGAATTCATGTGTGTAGGCAGGTAACACAATCTATGTGGGTCTTTAACAGGTCAGAAACTTTCTCAACTTAAATATTAATATTTTAATTATCAAACATAAACTTGTTTCCAAACACTGATAAGATAGACTAATGTGAAACATACATGTACAGAAACTTTTGGCATAGTAGTTAGCCATGTCCACTTTTCATAGTTTAAATCCATGTTATAAATGACCTTTTTCTATAAACCTGACATCATTTCTGTATCTTGTAGACAGGACATGACTTTCCCCAAACACTAAAAGTTTTAGGTCACACACACTGTTATATAGAATGCCAAACATATGCTATGTGTTTATATCATATAACCACGTGATACGTCAGAAAAAAGATCTTAAAAGTATTTGAGATTTTTGGAGAACAGTGCATGATATGAACCCTTGAAATTATTTTGGAATACATCTTTCCTATTGAGTAGATGATTTTTCATGTGTAGTTGTAATTAAAAGCTGATTATTACATACAAACAACACTGACAGTGGTGTCAGAACCCTGATTATATATGTTGGTATTAAAACATTATGAAGATTTAGGAAAGTCATCCTTATATTCGTCCAATGTATTCATAGTACAGGTCTGCTTTAAATTTCCTATCACTTTTGTCTGGAGAGTAATAATAGAAATAAATTGGTTTAGAATCATTTTGAAGTAAATCTGATGATACTATGTGATTATATTCATAATTATCTTGTATGTGTTTTATCAACACAAATTGTCTACTGTGTAAATACTAACAATGGCTAAAGTAGGAAAGGATAACCAGGAAATAAATTAAATAATACATATAATCACATTTATATTAAAGTGGAACAAAGATTACTGTTTTATGATTAAATTATTCATCCAGTTTCATATAAATATTAAAACTGATTAGTATAATCACAAAATATCTTATAACTAAAGAAACATTTTTTCCTGTTATTAGAACAAAATGGGTCTCTGAAGAACCTAGGAAATGTTACGAATGGACAGATATTGATAGTGAAATTATATTAATATTCACAAATCTTCCATAAAGATGTGGTAAACAGAATAAAAAAGCCTTTATCAATAAATTAAACAGGAGACTCTGAAGACGGCTTTCTTGAAATATTTCTCAGAAGTTGAGAAAAAAATCTCAGCTACAATTAAACTTCATCAGAGACCAAAGACTGCCACAGGCTAAGTGAGCTCTATGAACTCTGATGTTCCATTCATCATCCATGCAAAATTCTCTGACTATTTGGAATTCTTTAGTGTTGCTATGATTTCTATTTCTTTCCTTTAACCCATCCACACATAGCTGTACTCCCCTCAGAGTGAATCAACATTAAACACACACAGATGTGACCCGCTGTACTTTCCACTTGGTAATATTGAGAGGCGGGAGAATTTATACCTTTGTTGAATCAGAAAAAGGAATAATCATCTGGCACTAATTGAAACAAAGTCTACACTACAGAGGAAATAAAAATGAACTTGTCTTTCCCATGTAGACTCGAATATTTACCTTGGTCTTTCATCGAGGAAAACACACACCTCACACCTGCTGTGTTTTCTTATTCTGTTGAACCTCTACCTAATTAACAACCATTAAGATTCACAGCTGCGGTGGCTTTAGCCTGTTCCTGCTGCTCAAAAGTGTTTTTTTTTTTTTTTTAACCCTTCCTTTTGCCTGTATTTCTTGAATGATCACTTTCCCTAACCCACTCAGTCTATCAAAGAGAGTTATTCTCAGTATTTGCATGCATTCAAAGTCACTCTTGAATTTCACACAGCTGGGAACTCTGAAGAAAAGATTGGGTTTTTTTGTTTTGTTTTGTTTTGTTTTGTTTTTTCCAGACTAAGACACAAACAGGTGGTCTTCCCACCTGCTGCAAGCCTTTCAATTTTGTTTGGCTCAAAACTATTCTTGGACCTGGTATGTGAAATGCTCTCTTGCCATTAGAAGCAGCATTGGAAGAGAAAAGGGGCCACGGCCTTTTTTGTTACTAATGGTCTCATTACAGACATTCTCTGGTTGTAATTGCTGGCATATTGAAATAAATGGATACATTGCTTTCTGGACTGGGTGTGGGAGGAAATAAACTGAACAAATTGGAACAGCCTGGCTACTTTATTTCGAACATTAAAGAAGATTTAGCTCATCAAACAGAGTGAATTATTTTCCTCTTGGGAAAGTTTGCAAAAGTTTCTTTATCGCTGCCAGTGAAACATTTCTAGAGAGACAAGTTTTGTTGCGATTTTTTTCCCCCTGTATTACTTCTTTTACAGAAGAAAGCACTTAGGCAGTGTCTAATTTGGCTTGTATCTGATCTGCAGTCTTGGCTTCATTATGACTTTGTTGTTCCTTTCCCAGTTCAGTATGAGAAATTGGTCCCAAAATACTAGTACCACTTTATTTGTAGGCTTTTTTCACAGTGTTTTGTAATTTTAATTTTATTAGTATGTGTTTAGAGTAGATGATGATTGCATTTGTAATAGATAATTGATATATATGCATGACACCTCTCATTTCTGTCTTTTCCTTTCCTTCTACTTTCTTTCATTTTACAAGCTTAGATCTCTATGTTCATCTTATGAAACCTTAAAAAATTAGTATCTATATAAATTAAAAACCAGATAAATAGGCCATAATTATCTCAATCAGTGAGACAATTATGCTAAATTAAGTTCTACTTTTAGATACATTGTCCATGCTAAAGTGCAGCAACTATTGTATTTTTCCACTTTCTGTTTTTCATTTTTCACTTCATTTATCTATTGAGATTTTTATTTGTGAGAAACCGTGTGATCTTTGTTTATGTGTCTTAACTAATTCACTTATCATTTTGATATTGAGTTATATCCACTTCCTAAAATTTAGAAAAATGTACCCTTCTTCCTGAAAGAGTGGTATCCAGCTCTAAAATACATACCACATTTTCTTTATCCATTCATCTGTTGATGGGTATAGAGACTGTTTCTATGATTTATCTATTATGAACCATGCTGCTATAAATGTGGGTAATGTGTCCACCCCAGTGATACATTAACTCTTTTAGGAAGATACATCAAATGAAGTATCAAGTTTCAGTGTTTCAAGAAATCTCCATATTTATTACCATAGTGGCTGAATCAGCTTTCATACCTACCAATAATGGATAAGATTCCTTTCTCCCCTCAGCCTCGTCAGCATTTATTACTGGTGGATTTTTTGAAATAACCATTCTTTCTGGAGAGAAATGGAACCTTGATGCTGTTTTAATTTTCACTACCTGTATGGCCAGTGATAGTGAACATTTTTCCTTGTACTTATTGCCATTCGTACTTCTTCATTTGAGAAGTGTCTATTCATTTCAGATGCCCAGTTTTGGAATAGGTCTTTAACTTTTCTTCAGTCTGCAGTCTTGTGCTTTTAATTGTGAAATGACTTTAGCATGCCACAAGTTTTACTTGGTGATTTTAGTCTGGGACTTGCCACGCTCCAAAATCATAGAAACTGAGTGATAGAGAATATTGCTTTTTCATATACATTCAGTTGATTTTCTGGATAACACTGACACAAGCATAGACAACTGAAATTTAATATGCATCATGTTGAACTAATGATATTTTCCACAGACTTGCTGGTTGTTGTGGATCAGAAGTGCTGTCAGAGTTGATCAAGGTATGCAAGACAATCCCTCCTTCAATAATCGTCTCCATTCTAGACCCATCTAGTCTAGATGACTCTGGCTTTCATCTATTATTTGACTTTAAAATCATTCTTTAACTGATCACCATCTCTACACTTGCCCTCCCTGCAGCTGCTTCTTAGAAAAATAACTGATTATTTTACTGTTTTGTTTAAACTTTGCTTAAATATCACATTCTGTCTTCCACTCTTCTGAAATAACCACAGAAGCTTTGATAGTTTTATAAAGGATTTTATAAAGGATCAGCCACCTAACTATCATCATGGTCTCATCTCCTGACATTCTTCCACTTCTGCTGTACCTTCCACCTATGCCTGACACCTATGCCCTATTACCTCACACTTCTTTACCTGGATATATGTTTTTTTAATAATATATAGCTGTAATTTTTTAATATGACCTCAATAAAGATAAAAAAATAAATATACCTGGAAGGACAGCTAACATTATTTTCCTTCCACTTCCTCATTTCTTGTTTCAGTAATGGTTTTTCTCAGGTACCAATTTAAAGACTATGTTCTTGGGGAAGGTCTTAAGAATGCTTATATGATTTGCTTCCTTTTATATCAGCTCACCGACTGCTCATGACTTTGTTCACTTCCTATCTTTTTAATTACTCAACATAGATAAACTTGAAAAAAATATTGTATTAAGAGCAATAAGCCATTCATGAAAGTCTGTCTATGCTTATGATTATAGCTACATGGAAGGTTAGACAAATCTATAAATTGAAACACAGTCTTGCCTAGATACATGGAATCCAAATATTAAGTAATGGAGACTTTATTTTCAGGGTTCGGAGATGTTCTAACATTCACTGTGATAATGAGGTATAAACTGTGAGAATTTACTTCAAGTAGGTGAAATGTTTGCTATACAGACTAAATCTCAGTGAATTTATTTTTAAAAAGGGTTTATGATCTGAAAAAAGAGGAGGAAACAAAAAGCTGTAGTCTTCCTATTCCAAGGTTCCTCAGCCGTATGACAAACCAAGCATCCAAAGCATCTATATGGGACACAGACCAACAGGATGACTTGAGCGGTCGGAGAGAAGAGGGAGGAACTGAAATCGCGCACTGGCTCTGCTACTGTCAGGAAGCAGAAACTGTTCCAGATTCAGGACGCTGTGAGTATAAACAATTAGATTAAAAACATCATAAAACCTCAGTGTCTCCATGTGTCGGGGCAGCCATGAGAAAATCTTATGTGTATCCTTTCAACTTTTATTTTTAGTTATTTTTTTCAGCCCTACTCATCCACAGTGAATCGCACAGAGCAGACTAATGCAAAACCGTAGGCTAACAATAGAAAACTAGGGGAAAAATTCAACTTGAAGAACAGCTGAAAATGTGCTACTGATGTATTGAAGATGATCTTTTTTTAATCCAAATATTTATTGGTTATATATATATATATATATATATATATATTCACACATTCAATATTGAGAATTTCTACCAGTATATAACAGCACTTGTCTCACTTTTTCCCATTTTTTAAAGCACAATTAGAGCCCGCTTTTCAAGATTTCTAATACATGTCAGACACTTTCAAAAACATCTGCTTTATTTATTGATATAACAACTCCCCACTAATTCTATTTTTTTTAGTAAACTGAAAACTTTTAGTAATAAATATGTATAATTATTCTATATTATCCTATTACTTTTCCTCCATAGGTATAGTAAAATCATTATGGACTGTGAACTTTAAAATTAAAGTAGTGTAAGATTTTTTACTTGGAGAAATTTCTTTTCTGAACAAGACAACAGAACTATACTGGGGTTTCTAGCAGAGACAGAAACTGAATTTTAGAACGTAGAGAAGCAGACAGAGAATAGGCATAGCAGTAGGCAGAGATAATTAAGCCCAATTAGCCAAGTTTTGCTTCAGTTTCTAAAAAAACCAGAAAAGGAACAAAACAGAAAGTAATACTTTCAGTTTTATTATGTACTTTGGCTTCCAGTGAAAGCCTTAGTGCTTTGTAGCATCTATATTTTTCTTATCTATTCATATATAGTATAACTGTATAAAAACAACAACAACAACAGCAAAATAAAAAGAAAAACAAATTTAAGGCCCTGATATACTGGAAGGATATGGAAAAAAAAAAATGATTCAAGTAGTGTCAAACTCTCCCAGATCATGAAGGGACAATTTTTCTCCACAGTGCTTTGCTGATTTTTCCTGGTATGTGAACAGTCTATTAAAAGTATCCTATATAATAAGGATATAGTTAGGGCCAGTGCAGAGTTCCTAATGATCACCTTTCGCACTTCTACAGCTTCTCTTCTACTAAAACTTTAGGCAAGACACAAGAACCATTGTCAATCAGCAGAAAGAGAATGTGGTGTCATTTTGTAGTCGGTCTTGAGAAGCAAACTTTCCATGCAAATTTAACATGGTATCTGCCCAGATACCAGTAGTCATTACAGAAATTTCAAGACTGTCATAGAAATTTTGCAATTAGAAGGAAGATGACAATGAATGATCTGATCAAAGGATCAAAAAAGAGAGAAAACTTTCCCCTAATTAACCATTCAGATAAATAAACTAATGGTCTTAGTGAAAATAAAATAATTACCTAAGAGGAAATTATAGATCATGTTCTTGATATTTAAAATTATTCTAAATGATTTGAGAAAGTATTACTTAATGTTTATAAAATCTTGATAGTAAAATTAAGAAAAAATGTTGTTCTATTCTGAATTCAAATCCATTCTATGATTAAAATAAAATAAATTTTTAAAAATTATGTGATTTATAAATGATCTGCTTCAATCTAAAACCCTATGGAAACTAATAATTTGATTAATTATACATTTGCCGCATTATACATTTGTCATAATTATACATTTGACTCATTATACATTAGTCACATTTCAATAATTATACATATATTTTTATTATTATTTGTCCTATGTTTCTAACATTTGACTTTGTCTTTTTTGTAATATTGGCATAAAAATCACTTGACTACTTTAATTTCATTGATAAGTGAGAAAACTTTTTATTTTTCATTTTGAGAAAATAGTCACGCTTCTGAGAGACAACCCTCTGCTATATAGGGCAAACAGAGTGAGACCAGAAGGAGAGAATGGCCATGAAGAATGAAGAGAAAGGACTCGGGATGTAGCTCAGCAGCTCTCTGCCTGCCTGGCAAGTGTCAGGTCCTGAGTCTCTCTGCCTGTCTGGCAAGTGTCAGGTCCTGAGTTCAGTTTACAGTACCAAAGACAAAAACAAAAAAAGAATGAAAAGAAGACACCTGGGAATGAATTAATGAACTGCCATTCAAGATACAGGACACTTTCAGTGGGGTATAGAAAATTATAATGAGATCAATATCAGAATTGTAAAAAATTATCTAGATGTACTCCAAGTTCCAGCAGCAACAGATAAGATGACGGATAATTTGACGTTTTGGTCAAAGAACTAAAAGCCTATTTATTAGTTACTTGGCAAGGTTGTGAAATTCCTAATTATATCTCCAATGCTTTTTAAGCAGTGATGGTAGCTATCACTTATTGATAGCTCCACAGGAAGTCTCTGGAAACCCGTTGCATATGTTTAGTTAGCTGCTTTTAGTCTTGCTTCCCTGATCCACATAGGACTCAGCAGCAAGAATTAAACTCAGACAAAATAAAACAGAGCCAGAGACATCCCCAATCTGAATCTGCTCTCCTATTTTCTCTCTCAAATTTCCCTCTATCTTTCTTTTTCTTTACTCTAAAAAATTAGATGTATATTGATGAGTGAATCAACACATATTCTACTGATTTTTGAAAGACATGAAGCGAAATAAAGAAACTCATTTTTGTGGGGCCAGGGATTTAACTCAGAGTTTCTGGTGCCTGCCTTGCAAGCACAAGGTCCCACATTCAATAACCTGTAACCACATAAAGCAATGCTGGGTGTGCTGACTCACGCCTGCCAGCAATCAGTACCACATACCACAATGCTGAGCATGGTGGCTCCTGCCAATTATCCCAGCATTTGGGAGGCAGAGACAGGAGGATTACTGAGTTTGAGACTGAGTTCAGGACCAGCCTGAACTACAAAGTGAGACCCTGTCTCAGAAACTAAAAAAACAAAACAAAAACAAAACAAACAAACAAAACCTAATTTTGATTTAGTAGGCAAAAAAAATCATCTTTAAAAAAAATAACTAAAGGACAATTAAATCCATAGAATAAACTTGGTGAATCCATAGAAGTAACTTGGTGACTCAAAAGAAATGAATGAAGCCATATTTTCTGATAAGCTTTGCATGAGGCCTCTAGCACAAGAGAAGGGTAAAATGGAGTCTCTTCCTGAAAAGTGGATATGCTCTTTTGGCCAGCATATGCAGTTGAAACCCCAGAAGTCTTCCCTTGTACAAGTTCATACGGTGGAGAAGACTTCCTTCCTTGCTCACTGGTAGATGTGAACACAGGAGAATGGAAAGATGTTTAGAAAACAGAATGGCTGCATGTAAACTGGCCCTATTCTCAGCAACTCTTAGCCTCAGCTATTTACTCAGGGAAGTGTGCAGATGCCATAGTTTTCATATATGTTTAGGGTAATGTTCAGATCATCTATTACTGAGAAATAAAATGTTGTTAATCAAAGTAGATTAAGACAATATCTCCCATTTATATTTCTCCTATCATTTCTCGGAATCATGGGATGGGTCTCACATCTTTTTAAATGTATTATTCTTTTTTAAAAAATTGAATTATTCATTGGTATATTTTATATACACATCATGATCACACTTAACATTGTGAATTTGTACCAGCACATGACATAAGGTAATTCTCACTTTTATTCATTCATACCCCAAAACCCCTCAAAACCTCTCACCCATATATAATAAGCTTTCTTTTTTTTTTAAGATCCTATTTTATTTTCCCCCTCAATATCTCTTGCTGCTTTTATTTCACAAAATATATCATGTATTCTAGGAGTCATTTATATCTTCAGATTTTCATACTAGACAAAATATATGGTATTTTCATATCTGTGACCTATTTATTTCACTTACGAGTATATTCTCAAGGTATGTTCATTTGAGTATAAATGACTGAAACTTATCTTTCTTTATGGCAGAATAATCCTCCATTTTATACAAAGACCATTTCAAAAATGGGCATTTAAAATAAAAAGACACTTTTCAGAGGAAGAGGTAAAAGCAGCCAAGAAATACATAAAGAAATGTTCAAAATGACTGATTGTTTCAGAGATGCAGATGAAAACAACACTGAGATTTCATCTTACTCCACAAAGAATGGCTCAAAGTTGAGATCAATTTGGAGATTTCTTTAAAAATAAGATTAGAGGTCCCATTTGATCCTGCTGTTACCCTGCTTGGAAGATACACAAAAGAATTAAATAAATCATATCATAGTGACATATGTGCACATGTTCATAGCAGCCTAGTTTGTGATTGCTTAATCTTGGAAACACCGCAAATGTCCATCAATGGAGACTGGATAAAGTAGATGTGTGTTGCCCTCTATCTTTCTTTAACTTCTTCCAGACAAAGGATCTTCTACTTTTTCAAAAATTCTAAGACTAAGAACTCTCAGGTGTTTGGTATGTAAATGAGTCTCTGGCATCTCAGTTTTCTCACCACTACTGGCTACCTGGCTCCATTTTGTACTTTTTGTTTCATTTTAAATATAATTTCCCCATTTTTGGGAGCCACTATGAGTCCCTGATTGTGCCATGATGTTGCAATGCTCAAGAGGAAGATCTCATGGCATCAGGACCTCGTGATCTCAGAATTATTTCTCCCTTGCTGAGACATCAGATACTCCCTCAGATTAGAATAGCCTAGTGCATTTAGGGTTACCTCTTCCCTCTGAGTCTTGAGCTGCTCACGGTGAACCAACCCAATAAATGATGGCCAGCTGGGAGTTTCTTTGTATTTGCCTGCTGTGAGGTACATATGTTCTGGCCTGTATACTTGAATTTCATGTCTCTCTTATCTGTTTTCTCTAGCCCTCACATATACCCCTTTCCAGAGGATTGACCAGCTTTTGATACCCAATAGTTAAATTATCCAAGGCAAATTGTTTCCTTTCCTGCTATTCACTAGGCTCTACATATTTATTTATTTATTTATTTTTTTTTTTTTCAGATAGCGTCTCTCTTTGTAGTTGAGGCTGGTCCTGAGCTCATGGCAATCCTTCTGCCTCTACCTTCTCCAGTGCTGGGACTACAGGCATGTGCCACCACTCCTGGAATTGTTGTATGTTATTACCAGGGATCAAACTCAGGCCCTTGCACTTGCAAGGCAGGTTCCAGAACCACTGAACTAAATCCGCATCCCCTCTATTCATTTCTCAGTGGAACTTGACATTTTAATTTACACATTTATATATATGATTACTTCTTATTTGCCCCTGCCTGATCACAAGAAAAGACACTTAGTCTCATTCATTGACCTCTACTCAGCCCAGAGCCATATGCTTCTAATATATACAACATTTAGATGTTAGTTACTAAATGCTAACATTTATTTTTTATTTGGATCTTTACTGGTACATTATGAATATACATAATCATAAAAATTGATAGTAAATATAAAGGAACAAGGCTTTTGTGTATAGGGTATTATAGTTGTAGGAAGGGCAGGGGAATGAAAAAAATGAGAATTAAAATGTGTCATGTACTGGTCCAAATTCTCAATGTTGAATGTATATATAAAATGTACCAAAAATAATTTAAAAATCAGTTGTCATCCTGAAGATGGAAAGTATTGGTTTCATTTTATAGAGTGAAATTGAAATGTAAAGACACTCAGAAAATTTATCAGAGCAAAAGTCACATCATGAACATGAGAAAATACTAGGATTCCAAACTTAGCCAGACTTACTACAAAATCCAGACTCTAACTCATGACCCCATGTACTTACTAATTGTGATTTTAGAAAAACAGAGGAGAATACTCTGAGATGACAATGAATTAATCCCTTTAGAATTTCAGTTATTTTTCATTTTGTTATGTATGAGGATCTTAGCGTTAACAACATGTCTCAGGAATTAAGTATCTCAGTAAATCATTCTTTGCATCTATTACATAATTGATGTTAGTAGAAAACTGATCTAAATCTAATAGATTGGACATAGATAAGTTAATTTCTAGACTTACAACTTTAAAACAAAATATCAGTTAATTATCATAAAATATCCTAGGTGATACTATGCCTCATAATCTGTCTTCTAGATAACTCATTGACTTTCCCATATTTATATCAATGATCTAAAAATAAGTTTTCCAGATTTCTTCAGTTAAGAGGTGTATATGTGAAACTTACATTTTCAGGTTTGATTTTATATACTTTTATCCAAAAGAAACATCCAATTTAAAGAATATGTCTTCCTGAAATTATCTCAGGCTTTGGTATTTGCTCATTTGCCCTGTGAGACTTGTACATCTCAGAGCATCAGGTAGGTAATGAGCTTAGGGTAGTATAGACAAAAATCACTTTTCCCTCAACAGATATGATGTATAATACAGGAATTTAAATGCCGAGTCATGAACTTCTGAATGTCACTGATATGTGTCAATAGAAACAAATTAGTAAGAATCACCTTGTTACTCATAAATAACATCTTACTCCATATTAGTTTAATACAACAATAAGGAAAGTTTACATTAGTATTTTAATGAGAAATATCGGTATCCAAATGAAAGAAACAAGGAAAACTGAACAAATCAATAGGCACATTTTAAGTGTCTTAATTTTATAACTTTTCACTTTGCTCTAGAAGGAAATGTAAATAAGTGAGTTAAATGAGAAAATCTCAGAAATGAAGATTTATTCACTTTCTTCAAATACAGAGAAGTAATTCAGGCTTAATGACTATGTACAAACAATGTAAAAGAAGTAAAAATTAGGTCACATTTGAGCATAGAGTTTCTATTTTTCTCAGGGCAGATTCCTCTCTAGTCTTCACCAGGAATTTTTAATCTATCTTTTGAACGTCACAATACTTTTAAATTCTATTAAACTGCTAATGTGCACTACGCACCTCTATTATTCACATGAAAATAGCAGGATCTCTTTAGATTGCAAGCTGTTGCTCCAAAAACAGAGAAATAGCGTTACATTCATGTCTTGGTTTCTATTTCTAATTGTACGCATTTATAAGACTGCCTGTTGGAAACAGCACTTTCCGATGTTTTCTCCTGCCTAGATTGTACTAAGGTTAAGCCTCTTTGCTCTTATCTCATTTTCATTATTATTATTATTTTTATCTTTATTGGTACACTACATATACGCATCATGATTGCACTCCATAATGGGGATTTGTACCAGTATAAGACACAACTTAATTCTCATTTTTTTCTATAAGAACTTTAGCACTCCTGTCAAATTTTTAAAATGTATTGTCTTTTTAAAAATTGATTTTATTGGCACATTTTATATATTCATTACGATCACTTTCAACATTGAGGGTTTGAATCCAGAACATGACCTATCTTGATTCTCATTTTTTCCCTTTTTCCCTGCCTTCCCTACAATTCTCTGCCTCCTACATACATAGACCTCCTTTCTTTCTTTCTATTTTTTTTTTAAACCATCAAACTTCAGAAGAGAGGAAAACTGGTAGAAAATGCTTTAGGCAAGATTCAAAATGGCGGTATCACTGGCGTTCGTGGGGTCCACCATGGCACCATCCCCAAGAAAATAGGTGACTTATGAAGTATGCAAATGAGTTATAGAATGTATGTTATGTGTTGTGAAATAGAAAATACTCAAGGCGAAAAGGAGTGAAGGGGGGGATAATAAGATTATAACAAAAAAGAAAAGAAAGTTTATGTATGTAGGGGATAGAGGTGATAGGGTTGGTAGGGCTATGGGAAAAATGAGAATTAAGTTGTGTCATATACTGGTACAAATTATGATTGTTGAGTGCAACCATGATGTGTATATGCAATGTACCAATAAATATTTCAATTTTTAAAAAGTCCCTTGTATTCTCCAATGGCTCTGTGAAGTAAGCATGATTTTTTTTCATGCAAACTTTGTGTCATTGTTTTAGGTAGTTTTTGTTTGTGCTTGTATGGCAATTAATTGAACCCAAGACCTTCATTCTGAGCTACATCCCCGAATATACATACATACATACATACATACATACATACATACATACATACAATTTATTTACTTTCTGTTATATTTTGAAGCAGGATATCAGTATCCAGTATGGTTTCAAAATTCTGGTCCTTGACCCACCCAGAGTGCTAGGATTGTGTGTGTCATCATGCCTTGGTATGGTTTAACACACTTTTTTGGGGGTCATGATTTATTTGCTTATATGTCTATGTTTGATCTTTAATACAAAATATTTATATAACATACAAGTAAAATCTACAAGAAAATGAACACAATCTTATATTTAAGAACTTTGTATTGAAATATTTTCTCCCTAACACAATCTAAGTAAATTCAGTAAAAACATAACAAATCTCAATGTCTCTAGAAGGAATTGATAATGGAACACACTAGTATGCTGTTCAGTCAGCTAGAAAAGAAAAACATAATAATCTATCTTTTTAATTTTAGGTCAAAACACACAAAAAAAACCCCTCAGTATTTTATAGTTATTTTCACATGAGAAAATAATATTGGTTTCATATAACTGAAATAAAACCTTCTACACATTATGAGACTTAATGTCTTCATCCAAGAGCTGTATTAAATAAGTTTGCTTTTTACCTCAATATACAGTTCCTCTCAAAGGCAGAATGGAGAGAAAACAAATAACGTGGGATTTCTGTGACTAAGGGCCAAAACAAATCACAGTGAATATATTAGAATATATAGGATTAAAACTGTTAATGATACATTTCTCATGTGTCGAATAAAGACATACGGTTCTTGAGATATGTTGAAAAAAGTTAGTTTTTCTTTATGACATGAACTTTAGTAAATATGCTTTCAAAGTGTTTTGATTTTTTAAATTAGATATATGAGAAGAATTTGAACTTTCATAATTTTGAAATAGACACATATACGATATACTCATGTCTTGCAAAGAATCATTTAATACATTTGGATGCATAAACAGTATTCTTTTTTTTTTTTTTTTTTTTTTA